>JBBPKT010000051.1:0-56379 GCA_038089395.1 Pulveroboletus frians
AGTAAAAGGGCAGTGATTGCCCACTACACTAATTAGCAATAGTAATAAGGTAAAGCAAAGCTGGTGCTCACCTCAGCCGCTGCCCAAGGAGTAGCAGGAACGACTGAGGAGAGCCCAGGAGTGAAAGAGAATATATATATAAGGTAGGCGAAGATGCGAGCGCGAAATCCGATCAACTCTGAAGTGAAACAAGCAATCTTCATAAGGAAATGGTAAAGGCAAAGAGGAAACGGCATGAAGTTATGGAATGAGAACGAAGCAAAGATAGGGTAAAGAAATGACATAAGGAATGCGTACTGATATACCATTGGACACAAGTCTGGCCTTCCTATCCATCTCTGACTGCTTCTATAGGACTTCGGTAAATCCTATGTAGGAGTTGTAGGAGTTCATCCGGAACTTCGTTAAGGAACCTCGGAGTTGGATAGGAGGGCCCGGAAGAGATCGGAGTTGTCATCTCTAACAACTACCTTATCGGACAAGAAGGTTTCAAAGTCTGGACAGACCACCAAAACCTTGAATACTGGAAGAAGCCGCAGACCCTATCCAGCCGACAAGCATGCTGGCACGTGCTCCTTCAAGAATTCAATCTCACATTCGTATATCGGCCCAGATCAACTAACAGGGCTGACACGTTATCTCGTCATCCAGATCACAGCAATGCTGTCATGGACCTTAATAAAGACATTATCATGCTACCAGAAAAACTATTTATATCCGGAGTTACATTAGAATCACCCTTTCACATTAATCTATGAAAAGAATCAGAAAAAATACAAAACGAAAAAATAAACCATTTTGCCTATGATACTGCCTCCTCTCTCTTTATTAATGAAGACTCCAATTGCATCTTTGTCCCAGAATCGCTTTGTCTAGACCTCCTTAAATTATCTCACGACGACCCAGTGTCAGGCCATGCGGGCATGTACCACACCTATGATAGAATCCGATGCACATTCTTCTGGCCAGGAATGCACAAAGACATCACAAACTACGTTAACCACTGCTACACGTGCGCCCTCACGAAGGGATTGCAAACAGCACCAAAGCAGTCCATTTAGCCCCTTCCCATGTCCAAGCAACCTTGGGAAGACCTATCTGTAGATTTTGTTACTGGACTTCCAGAAAGCCGCAGCTTTGATGCCATTTGTGTCATCGTTGACTGATTTAGTAAAGAAGTAATTTATGAACCATGTAAAAAGGTGACATCCTCAATGGATCTCACTAAAATATTCAGAGATGCCATATGATATATACATGGCCTCCCCTCCACTATTGTATCAGACCAGGGTCCGCAATTTGTCTCAGAGTTCACAACTGAGTTGTGTAATCTCCTCGGGATCTCTCAGAAGATCTCCACTGCATATCATCCCCAGACGGATGGACAAACCAAATGTATCAATCAGGAAATGATACAATATCTCTGCACCTATGTTGCAAAGAAACAGGAGGATTGGGCTGACTGGATCAAGATCGCCCAATTCCATCATAACTCCTCCTCCCTTTCTTCCTCTCACAGATTGATTCTGTTCAAGATCATGTGGAACTACTTCCCCCACCTCGGATTTGAAGGGTCATCCTCATCCTTGGCTGGTACATTCGCACACTCTGCCAGCAAGTCCCACGCAGAAGTCCAAGAAGCTCTGGAAGCTTCCCGTCAAAAAATGATCGAATGCATGGACGAAGAAGATCCCACTCCATATCAGATCAGAGATAAAGTGTGGCTCAGTACAGAAAACTTGAAGTTGCCGTATGTAGCCAAGAAGCTCACCCAATGCTGGATCAGACCTTATGATGTTATTTGGTCGATGCCTAACGCAGTGGAACTGTGTCTCCCGAAGAATGCACACTTCCACCCGGTTATCAACACTTCCCGGGTTAAGCCATATCGTGCTCCCCTTGATGGGCAGCCGATCTCCCGCCCTGATGCGGTTGAGGTCAACGAAGATGGCCACAAAGAATATGAGGTCGATCACATTGTCGGTTCGCGCCTCTGCCATGGGAAACTGGAGTATCGTGTCTGCTGGAAAGGATACGCCGACACAGATGACATGTGGGAATCTGCCGTCAACTTGCAGAATGCCCCGATGCCATAGATACCTTCCACCACTCCAACCCCTCGGCCCTGTGCCCGCTTCGCAGCCTCTCCCTTGCTGCCTTTGCCTCTCTGTTCTCTGACTATGGTCCCCCTGGGGGGGCTTCCATTCAGCCGACTCGCCTGGAATACAAGTCCTAGGAGGGGGGTAGTGTTATATCATATACACTGACCTAATTATTTTTCACTTTCTCTTCACTTGTTCACCAGTCACATGACCAGATCACATGACATGGCCTAGACCATGACATCATACATATGATGTCATAACATGTGGTCACCTCACCCTTTTAATTACTGTCACTATGCTTTTACATCACAGAACTCTCCCACACCTGTGGGATATCACTTACCATAAATAGTATATGTTCACACCTTATCTGTAGCACAGCTTGGTCTGTGCACATGCACTTACAATATATAAAGGGTGCGTCCTCAGCTGTTATCCCCAGCTTTGGCCACTTGTTCCTTGGGTTAAAACCTTGGATGATAAGTGTACTCCTTCGCTCTCATCTCTTTTGCAAGACTTTACGGCAAGCCTTTAGTTGCTCGGCTTCGGTGTTTGTGCTCCGCATAACACATGTGATAGGAAGAACTACAAGCTTAGCATAATGAGAACTAAGTGAGGAGAGATAAGTCCAACAGCAGAAGAAAAGAAACAAGATTTACACATAAATTGTAACAGTGTTGCTCTTGGGTGTGAGCCATTTCTTCCTGGAGGAAAGCATGGAGGGAGTTGAGGTTGATTGAGTACTCTTGTGCTTGTGCAGAGGTGAGGTCATGTTTAGAGTGAACTGTGATATTCAGGTGGTAGCCCTTGTTAGCAAAGAATGGGGAAATACTGGTGGTAGCACTCGGAGAATTGTTGTATGTGAACTCCATGAGGGGCAGGAGTTTGGACCAGTTGTCCTGTTGGTAGTTACAATAAATCCAGAGGTACTATTCCAGGATTTGATTTATCCGTTCAGTTTGTCCATCACCTTCCAGATGATATCCAGAGGTGAAATGGAGCCAGATATCTAAGGCTTTACCAAGTGAGCAGAAGAAGTGAGATACAAATTCTGAGCCTTGATCAAAGGTGATGTGGAAGGGGACTCCATGCTTGGAGAAGATGTGGAGAAGAAATAGTTTAGCCAATTCAGAGATGTGATCATGTTGTGCATTGGGATAAATATGCATTACTTAGAGAGGTGATTCACAACAACGAGGATGGCTGTGAATCTGGAGGAGGATGGGAGCTGTTCAATGAAGTCCATGGAGATGGAGTTCCATGGTCTCTCTGGAACCAGAAGCTGCTTGAGCAGTCTGTAGGGGTGATGCCGAGGAACCTTTGTACATGCACAGGTGGTACAGGAGGAGACATACTCCTTGATGAATGTTCTGATGCCAGGCCATATATATTCATGGTGGATCAGTTCCAGGGTGTGATTCTAACCAAAATGTCCAGAGAGTGGATGGTTGTGCTTGTACCAGAAGACTTGGAGATGGAGGTCTGTGGAGTCTGGAATGTATATCTGGTTATCTAGATAGAGGAATCCATTGGAGTCAATTGACCATCGAGAATTGGATCCAGAGGCAGACATATGGATAGTGGCCAGAGGATTGAATGAGAGGGCAGATAGGATGTCATTGTGAATAGAGTTGACATCGAGGAGGAGTTGGCAGTGGTGCCTTCTCCGATCAATCTTGGAGTCTAGGATCTCTGTGATCTCATACTCAGGCTCTCTGTCAACCTCAATCGGAGGTGGTGGAGGCTGGACACGGTTCAGAGTGGAGTTTGGAGTGGAAGGTTTTAACTGTGAGACATGAAATACTGGCTGTATGGATCTCATAGAGTCAGGTAATCATAGGGTAAATGAATGTGAACCAGGCTTAGCAATAATAGTGAAGGGTCCTAAATATTTTTTGGAGAGTTTCTTGGAGGGTCTGGTGGATCAGAGGTATTTTGCTTTGAGATATACCTGATCTCTGATAACAAAGTTTGGAGCCAGAGATTGTCTTGTGTCTGCTGGTCCTTGGTAGCATTTCTGTGCTTCCAGCATCTCCAATTGGAGGGGCTCATGGAGTTGGTCCAAGTCCATGATGTAGGACTGGGCTGTGGAGGAGGTGAGGGTGGTATTGGAGTGGATGGTGAGGTTCAGATGGTAACCCTTATTAGTGAAGAAAGGGGATACACCAGTGGTAGCACTAGGCGCATTGTCATAGGAGAATTCCGTGAGTAGAAGGAGTTCTGACCAGTTGTCTTGCTGATAGTTGCAATAGATCTGGAGGTATTGCTCAAGGGTTTGGTTGGCACACTCTGTCTGACCATCTCCTTCGGGGTGGTATCCCGAAGTGAAGTGTAGGCACATGTTGAGAGCTTTACCTAGTGACCAGAAGAAATGCGATACAAACTCGGAGCCCCAGTTGAAGGTAACATGGGAGGGAACTCCATGTTTCAAGAAGATATGGAGAAGGAACAACTTAGCTAGCTCAGCAGAGGTGATGGTGTTGTGAGTTGGAACAAAGATGACTTGCTTCAATAATTGATCTACAATGACAAGGATGGCAGTGAAGCTAGAGGAAGGTGGGAGTTGCTCGATGAAATCCATGGATATGGAGTTCCATGGTTTCTCTGGGACTGGGAGCTACTTCAGGAGACCGTATGGGCAATGTTGGGTGCCTGGCCAGGTATACTCACAACAGATGAGTTCCAGGGTACAGTTCTGGTTGAAGTGGCCTACAGTAGGGTGGTCATGAAAGGTCCAGAGAAGTCAGAGTCAGAGGTCAGCAGCATTGGGGACATAGATGTGCTTGTCCCTTAGGAAGAAGCCTTTGGGGCTTATGGACCATCTTGGGTCATCTAACGACTTGGAGGAAAGGAGGGGTGATGTGACTGGGTCAGCAGGGAGGGAGGAAAGGATGTCAGAGCAGACTTGTTCAGTGTCAAGTAGGACGGAGGCCTGGAGTAGTGGAGTCTCAAGGAGCATGGCTTGTAAGGACATAGCGAGTTGTTCCAAGGTGAAGATGGGCTGGAAATTGTCGGGGTTGACACGAGTGAAGTCCCTATCCCCCTCTTTGGGATAGATGTCCCAGCATCTAGTCAGTGTGTCAGGTTTAGCCCCAAGCTTACCAGGACAATATTGGACTGCCATATTGAATTGGCAGAGGAACTCTGACCATCGGGCCTGGCAGCACATCAGGAGTTTCATGGAGGAGAAGTATTCCAAATTCTTGTGGTCCATGACAATGTTAACGGGGTGTGTGGAGCCTTCTAGGAAATGTTGCCAGGAGGTGAATGCCTTGAAGATCGCCAGTAACTCCTTGTTATGCATATTGTAGTTCAACTCCGCTCCAGAGAGCATATGGGAGTAGAATGCAACAGGGTGGAGTTCATTGTTGGAGGTGATGGAGAGGATGCTGGCGATGGCATAGTCAGAGGTGTCAGTCTTGACCGTCATCAGAGTGTCAGAGTCCCAGTGCATGAGCACTGGAGCTGTAGTGAATGCATCCTTAAGATGTTGGAAGGACTTATGACAATTCTCGGAGAAGTCCCACAAAGCACTCTTACGAGTGAGTTGGGTCAATGGAACCGTTGGAGTAGCCATGGATGAAGCAGTGATAGAAGTTGGCGAAGCCCAAGAAAGACTGGATGTCCTTGACTTTCTGGGGTTCTGGCCAATGTAAAATCGTCTGTATCTTATCCTTTGCCATGGAGAGACCAGAGGGTGAAAGGATGTATCCGAGGTATTTGATGGTGTTGCTGTGCCATTTGCATTTCTCAGGTTTGCAGTAAAGTCTGTAGGCACAGAGGCACCAGAGAACTTCTCAGACATGCTTCTGATGTGATGTAGGGTCAGCAGAGTAGATGAGAATGTCATCAAGGTACATCACCACACTGACGTCCAGCATGTTAGTGAAGATGCTGTTGACAAAACACTGGAAGGTGGCGGGGGTGTTCATAAGTCTGAATGGTATTACTAACCACTTGAAGGAACCATAGCATGTTCAGAATGAGGTCTTCCACTCATCTCCATCAGTAACACGGACCAGGTGGTACACATGCTGGAGATTGAGCTTTATATAAATCTTAGCTCTGCTCGGAGCCTCAAGGAGGTCCGAGGTGCATAGAAGAGGGTAGTGGTCCTTCTTCATAATCTTGTTTAGGCCTCGGAAGTCAATGCATAATCAGAGTGAACTGTCTTTTTTTCGGATGAAGAGGATGGGTGTGACATGAGGGGAGGAGGATTGGCAGATAAAGCCAATCCAGAGGTGTTCATTGAGGAAGTCCTGAAGAGCCCCCTGTTTGGAGGGTGAAATGGAGTAGATGGGAGGTTCAGCGCCTTTCTCAAGTTCGATCTTCAGGTCGAAAGGCCTGTGCAGAGGCAAAGTGTCAGCCATGTCCTTACTGAAGACATCCACAAACTTGTGATACTCCAAAGGAACTTTTGAGAGGTCCAGAGTGTCATCGGGTGAAGTGTCAATGCACATAGCACTATGATCATAGAGGGAATGGAGGAAGAGGGCAAAGGGTGTTGATCCTTCAAGCTTGCAGGCCTGGTGAAAGGCAGTAGCATTGATGAAGGAGACCAGAGGGGACCGAAGTCCAGGTGCTGTGGAAGAGTCTGGGGGTTTCGGCAAAAGTTTATACAGAGGGGTTGGAGGAGCGTTGGAGCTCAACTCTGGAGGGATGGAGGACGACATTGGAGTTGGCAAACCTATAGGGTCAGTTCAGAATGAGATGCTGTTTGTAGCCCAATCAATCAACAGATTGCAACAGGCAAGTCAGCAATGTCTGAAAACTATACAACACGAGAGATCCAATAAGGTAACATAGAATTTTTCAGAGGTGAAAGCTCCCAAAGCGAAGGACAATCAGAGATCTATAGCAGAGAAAATGGAGGAAGCAGAGAAGCTGTCAAAAAGATGGAGTGAGAGCATAGGAATGGAGTACATGAGTAACTTATTTTTACATATCTATAAAGGCAGAGTCTATAAAACAATGAGTAGATTCAGAGTCTATGAGCAATGGTACATTGGAGATAGAGAAATTGGGAAGGGAAACTATCGGGCAGAGGGAGTTTGGATCTAAAAGAGAGGATACATTGAGATGGAGTGTTGGAGGAGCACAGTTGTCAGGCTCAACGTGACTCCAAACCTGTGCTATAGGGAAGTCGCACTCTATTTTTTCACCTCTGAGGAAGCAGAGCTGGGAGCTGGAGCAGAAGTTGTCACAGCTGCTTGGGCCTTTGCAGCCCTAGAGGTGCTCTTCAGACATTTCTTGGCGGAGTGTCCTGGAAGGCCACAGAAGAGGCACAAGTTGAGCTTTAGGCAATGCTGACACTCCTCGGGGAGGAGCTTGCTGTCCTTGCCCAACTTGGTGGAGATTGAGTCTGTGGAGGTGGACTCAGTCCCACTGCTCTTGTTGGCAGAGGAGGAAGAGGAGCCCTTGGAAGACTTGTCCTTAGGCTTACTGGAGGTGGAGGTAGAGGCAGTACTGGATGAATTGTCCTTGCCAGAGTTAGAAGACTTGGAAGCAGATGTGGTGTTGCCAAGAGTTCAACCCAGAAATTTTGATTGTGTGGACGATTTTATCCTTGCGTTCCCAATACCGATGGTCAATCTGCTAAGCAAGAGTGCAGAGTTTGTGGATGTTGTCGGGTTTGCCTTGGTGAGCAAGCTCGTCCTTGATGTGATCTGGGAGACTGGAGTAGAAGCTCTGTCAGAGCACTCCTTGGCCCCAGTCTCAGACTTGGCTAGTGAGTCGATTCCACTCTACAATGTATTTTGAGATGTGCTGGGTATTGTGCATCTGGAGGTGCTCAAGCTGAGCCTCAGCATCTGTGATGGGATCATGAGGTCTGAAGTTAGACTGCAACTCATATAGGAAAGTATGCCAGCTGTCTATCCATGTGGGTCGGAGGCCTGGCACTTCAAATCCAAGGATGTCTGGCTTGAAGTACTCAAGCGCAGTCCCCTTGAGATATGTAGGACTGAGCGAAGGTGACCATGGTCTGATCCTTGTGGTAGGTTTGGGGATTGGCCTGAAAGTGGAGTTCGCACTAGACAACAAACGGACGGAGTTTCTTCAGGTCTGTCCCATCGAACAGGTCAGGTTCCTGGACCTTGGGTTTAGAGCCTTCGGTCTTCCATTGTCAGAGTGCTTGGCAGGTCATCCCCTTGATGGCATCAGTGAGTTGGGTGAAAGGTTCGTAGGTGAGTGAGACTTGGTTGCATTCTTCGTCTTTAGGATGATCTTCATCAGGGAAGTGCCTGGCAGAGGAACCCTGGTCAGAGTCCACATCGGAGGAGCTAGAGGAGTCATTTCTGCCTAGGTTATTCCCATTGCTCCTTCTGCACATAGGTATTGGGGTGCCAGGTTGGACTTGGATGGATTCCTCATCATCCCATTCCTGAGAACCAATCGGAGGAAGTTTGGGACTGAGAGTAAGTGGAAGAGGTGTTAGGGGGGACAAGGGTTGTCTGTTATACACTTTGGAGATAGAGGGTGCAGTAACGAGCTGCCAAAGGCAGTCTGCAGAATCTGCTCACACTGAGCGGTTCGTCTTGTGCACACAGACATAGGAACTGTTGAAAAGAGTGAACCTTGACAAGAGGGAGTACGAATATACTGTTAAGTCTGGGTCCTCTGGACTCAAGTCCGGTCAGAGTTCCGAAGGTAAGTATGAACTTCATCGGAGGACGTTGGTGCAGGACTTATGTGTTGCACCCTTGCCTAGGTTCGGTCCTCGTATTTCATAGGAGGGATGAGGAGGGCGAGAGAGTAAGTGAGTGAACAAGAATCTGGAGGTGACTAGTATGATATTCATACTAAGGTATAAAGATGGAGTACAGAGGGTTTATATATGAAAGTCTGATTGGAGTTCAGATGAAAGAATGGAGGAACATATGGTAAGGTACATTGGGTAAAAGGAAAGCATGTGGAGACAGAGAACATATGTATGGGGAGGCATATGGTGTGGTGAAGGGTCTAAGGTAAGAATGAAGGGGCGAGAGAAGAATGAAGTGGAATTCCGGAGTTACCTCCTGGAAACCCCACAGTCCTAACAGTATATTCAAACTGCCTCTTGTTATAACTCCTAAATTGCATTTGTCATGGCCACTCACATCACACGCTCCAGAATGCACATTGTTAGTGCAAACCCACCCCCATCTCCATGTTTCAACCCACTTAGCATATTCACAAGCAGTTGCTGAGGTCCTGCCATTGTTGACCAATTCCACAGTTTTTCCACCTGCCATACTCCAGCATTCATTTCCCAGGCTCGTGCCCTCCAGCATTCGCCAACTCCGGATGCATGGATTACCAAACTTGAGGACAACAAATCATCATTGTCCAACCTACTCCAAGAACGAGATATCCCTCACATGCCTCCTAATAGTCCTAGAAGCCCAGATGGTTCAGATGGTCCTGGAGGTGACTCCTCCGATGAAAACCCCAACTTCCTGGAGCTTGGACCCAAGGACAGCAATGACAAGGAAGACACCCCTGGAAATGAGGATAAGAACGAGCATGTTCTGAGAGACATGCTCACCCTCCTCACTGATGCTATTTGCAGCCTTGTCCACTTCTCTTATTGATGCCCTGCTGATAGCACCCCCTGCACCAAAGTCTGGGAACTGGATCAGTTTGACAGAACTGACCCCTGGAAACTCCAGACCTTCCTAGTCCAATGTAAACTGAACTTCCAAGACCATCCTAAGACCTTTCGGACAGATTGTGCCAAAGTAACATTTGCACAATCCTACCTGAAAGGGATGGCATTGGAGTGATTTGAACCAGACCTCCTCCTTGATGAGGACCTGAATCTCTATCTGGTCTGGATGGATAATTTCTGGGAATTTGTCCTGGAGTTACAGACAAATTTCGGACCTCATGACCCTGTTGGTGACATGGAATACCAACTCAACCACTTGTCTATGAAGGACTCTCAATATATGTATCAATAAGTACATGGTTGAGTTTAACCATATTGCTTCGCAAGTCCGAGGCTATGGAGAAGGTGCCCTCTGGCATCACTCTACAACAGCCTCCCTGACCAGATCAAAGACAAGATTTCTCATTGGGAAACCACCAACTTTCTCCAAACTCTGGATCCTGGCTCAGGCTATCGACATGCACTATTGGGAGTGCAAGTCAGAAGTCAATCGCCAGGCAAAACCATCTTCCAACCCCTCCACCAAATCTGAAAAATCATCCAGCTCCATAAATCACCAATCCAGAAGTAGCTCCAACTCCAGTGGTCCTAAGGAGTCCAAGGACTCCAAAGGGAAGTCTGCCACCACCTCCGCCACCCCAAAGCCTGACCTTTCTGCCAAGCTAGGGAAGGATGGCAAGCTCACAGCAGCTGAGCAAAAGCACCACTTCAATCTTAAGCTTTGCATGTTCTGTGGCCAAGATGGTCACATGGCCAAGGAATTCCCGAAGTCTACCTCCAAGGCTGCTAAGGGTTGAGCAGCCAAGGCTGCAACTCTGGAAACCAAACTGGAGACCTCCCCAGAGGCAAAAAAATAAAGTGCAACCTCCAGGACTTCACACTGTCTGGGAATTGTGTTGACTCCACTAGTGTACTAAAGGAGATCCAGCTCAATGCATCCACTCTTTCTGATCCTCACTCTCTTATTCCCTCTGTCAGTATCTGCAAATGGGATATTCCTCTGTTTCCCATGCTTGTAGACTCCAGATCTTCTGATTGTTTTATAGATACGAAATTTGTTAATAAACACAATCTTTTGACCTACTCTATACCCCCACTCCAACTCTGACTTTTTGATGGGACATCCAACTCCACCATCACTGAAGCTATCAACCTCACTATCTGCTTTGAAACCAGCAAGATCACTCCACTAGACAGATCCTGTTCACTGGTTCTGGGACACAACTGGCTCACCTGCTTCAATCTGTTGATTGATTGGGTTTTGAGCAGTATATCGTTCTGGCCATCTTTGTAATCCATACCAGCAAAACTGAGCTCACCTCTGCAGCCTCCAGATTCACCTTCTCTGGCTGACCCTATCACATCTGACCTGTTATGAATCCCCTTGCACCTAACTATTTCACCTTCACACTCTTTACTCACTTTTCTTCATCCTCACATTTGTTATGTCACATGACCTCCATGAGGCCAATCACATGACCAGTCACATGATGAGTCCAGATCCTGATATCATCTATGACATCATGCCTCAAGGTTGCCACATGGCAAACCCTAGACTACCCTAGACCCTCAATCTCCATCGGATCTCCACGGCAATCCTGCCACCTCCTAGATCTCCCGATCCGATCCAATCTCTCTTTGTATCTATTAGTATATATTGGATCTCGATCCCGATCCTCAGATCTCCAATCCTATCTCCTAGGACTACAATCTAGATCTCAGGGCTCGCATCCTTGTAGCCTGACCTCTTTAATCTCCGTCCTTCCATTCCTTCATTACGCTTACCGTATTACGTTCGTTACCATGTATAGTAGTGTACAGCTTGGTCCGTGCGCAGACCCAGGCAATATATAAGGCCAGTGGCCTAAAGCCGGGAACCCCAGCTTTAGCCACTTGTCCTAGGTTCCCCTCTGTGTGCTAAGGGATAACATCCCTCATCCTCAAGGTAGCTCTTTGGTGGTCTCTGCTCTGGCTAGCCCACAATATGGGCATCCTCTCTCTCTGCCGGGTAGCTCTGTCATCAGCTTCCTCTCTCTAGGGTTATGGTTTGGTCCAGCCGATGGTTAGATTTGGTTTCTTGGTGAACGCGACGAGCCATTCACAACATGACCCACCAAGTTTCTCTAAATGCAAGGCTCCGCCCATCTCCTTTGTCAGTGCCCCTGCTTTTGCATTGACCTGTCAACTCCAGGGCTCCACCTAGTTCAGCCTGCAAATCCACCCTCAGGAGTCTGAACTCCAGTCAGCATCTGCTGATCCAGTTCCTCCTCCAGCTTCAGTTGACCTATCTGGAATCTCTCCAGATTACCACGACTTTGCAGATGTGTTCAGCAAGAGCAAAGCATCCACACTTGCCCTGCATTGCAAACATAATTTGAAGATCAACCTGGAGGAAGGTACCTCTTCTCTCTTGGGCACCCTCTATTCCCTCTTCCCCTCCAAGCTTGAGACTCTCTGGACATTCCTCGATGAACACCTCAAAAGCAGATTTATCTGCCCATCCTCTTCCACCCACACCACTCTGGTCCTCTTTGTCCGCAAGAAGGACAGTTCTCTCCACCTCTGCATTGACTTCCAAGGACTCAACAAGATCATGAAGAAAGATGGCTATCCACTTTCCCACATCTCTGACTTCCTCAACACTCTAAGCCACACCAAGGTCTACACCAAGATCAACCTCCAGCATATGTATCATCTGGTCCACATTGCTGAGGGCAACAAATGGAAGACCTCATTCTGGACACACTACGGATCATTTGAATGGCTCATTATGTTTGTAAACTCAATCTTCACAGATCTCCTCAATGTTTGTGTGATAGTCTACCTGGATGACATCCTCATCTTCTCTGAAGACAAAGCCTCCCACAAGGAGCATGTCTGGGAAGTCCTCTAGAGACTCCACAAACACAAACTCTATACAAAACCTGAGAAGTGTGAATGGAATACCAGCTCTACCAAGTATCTCAGCTACCAGCTTTCTCCCTCTGGCCTGACAATGTCTGAAGACAAAGTCATGGCTATCTAGGATTGGCTGGTACCTCAGAAGGTCTGGGACATCCAATCCTTCCTTGGTTTCATGAATTTCTACCAACAATTCATCACTAACTATTTCAATATCATCATGCCCCTCACCCACCTTACTTGTAAGGGCACTCCATGGCTCTTTGATGACTTGTGCCTTGCTGCTTTTCAAACCCTCAAGGACATCTTCACCTCTGCTCCTATCCTTGTCTATTGGACTCCAGATGCTCTGCTCATATTAGAAACTGATGCCTCTGACTATACCATTGCTGGTATCCTCTTCATCTGTTGTCCAGATGAGAAGATCTGGCCTGTTGTCTTCTACTCTCAGATGCTGTCTGCTCTGGAGCTCAACTATGACACCCATGACAAGGAACTCCTGGTGATCTTCGAGTTCTTCTGGACTTGGAGACATTATCTTGAAGGATCCAGCACTTCAGTCAACATCATCACCAACCACAAGAACCTCAAGTACTTCACCACCATGAAGCTCCTGACCTGCTGGCAAGCCTGTTGGTCAGAGTTCCTCTCTCAGTTCAACATGGTGGTGCGTTTCTGCCCTAGATGCCTTGGCACAAAACCTAACTCCCTCACTAGATGCTGGGACATCTACCTTAAAGAGGGGGATAAGGACTATGCTTGCATCAATCCGCACAACTTCTGCCCTGTTTTCACCCAGAAACAACTTGCTGCATCCCTCTGGGCAACCTACCTTGCAGCCCCTGTCCTCTGGGCTAGCACCCTCCTCAATGTTGACTCCATCCACAGCAACATCCTATCCGCTCTCCCATCTGACTCTCTAGCCACCATCCACATATTCACCTCCGAATCTGACTCTCACTGGTCAGTTGACTCTGATGGATTCCTCCATCTAGATAACCAGATATATGTTCTGGACTCCACAGACCTCTGTTTCTGGGTCCTCTGATACAAGCATGACCATCTGCTCTCTGGACATTTCGGCCAGAATTGCACCCTGGAACTGATCCGCCACGAATATACATAGCCTGGCATCAGGACATTCATCAAGGAGTACGTCTCCTCCTGTACCACCTGTGCATGTGCAAAAGTTCCCAGACATCACCCCTATAGACTGCTCAAGCAGCTTCTGGTCCTGGAAAGACCATGGAACTCCATCTCCATGGACTTCATCAAACAGCTCCCATCCTCCTCTGGATTCACAGCCATCCTTGTCATTGTGGACTACCTCTTCAAGTGATATATTTTCATCCTGATGCACGACACCATTACATCTCTAGAATTGGCCTGGCTGTTTCTCCTCCATGTCTTCTCCAAGCATGGAGTCCCCTCTCACGTTACCCCCAATCGAGGATCCAAATTCATATCTCACTTCTTTTGCTCACTCAGTAAAGCCCTTAATATCTGCCTCCACTTCACCTCTGGATACCATCTAGAAGGTGACAGACAAACTGAGTGGATGAACCAGACCCTGGAACAGTACCTCCAGATTTATTGTAACTACCAACAGGACAACTGGTCTGAACCCCTGCCCCTTGCAGAGTTTGCATACAACAATTCTTCAAGTGCTACCACCGGTGTCTCCCTATTCTTCACTAACAAGGGCTACCACCCGAACATCACGGTTCATCCTGAGTGTGACCTAACCTCTGCACAAGCCTGTGAGTACTTTATCAACCTTGATTCTCTTCACATCTTTCTCCAGGAAGAAATGGCTCATGCCCAAGAGCAATACCAAGGCCCAGTGGATGCCAAGCGGATTCCAGCACTGGATTTCAAGGTTGGTGATCTGGTCTTCATCAAGGCAAAATACTTCTGCTCCACATGACCCTCTAAGAAGTTATCTGAAAAGAACCTAGGGCCATACGACATCATTGCCAAGGCAGGAACCCATTCCTTCACCCTCCACCTCCCAGATTCAATGAAATCCATTCACCTGGTCTTTTATGTCTCCCAATTGGAACCATCCATTCTGAACACAATTTCAAACCACATACAACCCCCCCACCTCTGGTCGAAGTAGATGGTGAATTGGAGTACAAGATATTGGAGATCCTTGACACCAAGTTAGACAGACGAAGAAAGAATTGCAAGTTGTTGTATCTGGTACATTGGTCTGGATATGAAGGAACCAATGAAGAGACTTCGTGGTTACCAGCCATGGAGCTTGATCACGCTTCCAAACTTGTCTTGGAATTCTATCTCCAGTACCCAGATCAACCTGGACCTCATATGGTTTGACAAGCAACTCCTCCAATTTTCCAAGGTACTTCTACACCTCCGTGTCTACCTCCAATTCTGCCTCCACTTCCCTCTCACACCTCTCTGCCTCCTTCACCTCTGCAGTCAACCCCTCCAGCTTCTCCCCTACTAAACCCATGTCCTCTGACCTCACCTCTGACTCCACCTCTGAATCTGTACATCTCCTGCATCTTCAACTCCACCAGCCTCTCCAGCAGATAGTTCTGCCAGTCGAGGCAATAGATGATGTGATGCATCTGCCCCCTGAGTTCCCTTCCCATCCTCTCCACCTCCGCACTCCACTTGCTTGTCTCTGACTCCTTTGAGGTTCTCATCTCTGGCATCTCCACACACACCTTCTTATGAGGGAACTCTGTCTCGCTCTCCATGCATTTCCTCCAGTGCTCTGGCCTTCTGTCTCCACCTTGGTCACAATGAGCCTGGGCAGGTGGCCTTACCAGATCTGGGCATGCACTCAAGACCACATGTCACATACCGTGAGTACACATGCCCCTTGCCTATTCTGGAACCTTGAGCAGACTCTATGTCCTAGGCCTGCCTTAGGATCAGTCACAAGCATTCTGGTCCCTTACCACTCACCCATCTACATGCCTTCTCTTCCTCCTGGCACTTTGCCTCTGCAGCCTGCCACACCTCCTTCTTACACTTCAGGCACTCTTCCCTCTTGACCTCCTGGCAAAGGTGTTTCTCAGCTAGCCTTTTCTCCTGTATCCAATGGTGCCGCTTGGTGAACTTGGCAACCATCAGATCATCTCTGTCTCTGCTGACCTCAACAAGTTGCTCGTCCATCCAGTCCCAGACATTGGGATATTCCTCAAACATGGTGGTAGTGGTTTAAGATCGAGAACAGTAGGATACACAGCTTTTATGAAGTCATTCAAGCTCTGTCCAGATTCCACTCTTCCATTTCAAATTGCTCTGCACTAATGGCCTTCATGGGTTCAGGCCTAGAAGGGGGATACTGTCATATCCATCAATCCGGAACTCCAGACCCAACTCTGGACTCCTTCCTGCAATCTTCAGTGCATTCTTGATGAGTCTGCATCCCTGACACTCCAGACCCTCTCTATATAGTATTCCTTGTTCTTAGTATTATGTTCCATTTTTCGCTTACAGTACATAGCCACTAGCTTCATCCCAGTTCACCCTCCATCCCTGTGCTCCACTTAGGAGCACAACTCCAGTATACTTAGCATCTGCACTCCAGATTATTAATAAGACCTATGTTCTACTCCCATATATAAGTCTCCACATTTGTAGTAGATACTTCAGTTTGAATATCAACTTGGACAGTCTCCCAAGCTCACTCTGACCCCCTTGAGTCTCCAAGACTCTCTTCTGAATTATCCTTGACCTTCATTGCTTGCAACAGGGTCAATTCAACTTCTTCTGTCTGTTCCAAAATTACAGGACACCCCTGGAGTTGTGACAAGGGGGCACCACATATGGTGAAGTCAAGTCCTGCTCAAACTCTGGAATTCTGGAGTTATGTACCTCCCAGGGACCCCAGTCCTAACATTAAGTCTGGGTCCTCCAGACTCAAGTCTGGTCAGAGGTCTGAAGGTAAGTACACGAAGTTTGTTGGAGAACAAACAGAGGACAGGGTGAAGAGGGGATACCTAGGAGGACATTGGTGCAGAACTTATGTGTTGCACCCTTGCTGAGGTTTGGTCCTCGTATTTCATAGGAAGGGAGGAGGAGGGTGAGTGAGTGAGTGAGAGACCGAACAAGGATCTGGAGGAGACTAATGTGATATTCATACTGAGATACAAGGACGGAATATAGGAGGTTTATATACTGAAGTCCAGTCTGGAGTTTGGACAGAGGAATGGAGAAACACATGATAAGATACATTGGATAAGAGAAGAGCATATGGAGACAGGGAACATATGTAGAAGGAGGTATATGGTGTGGTGAAGGGTCTAAGATAAGAATGAAGGGTTGAGGATAAAATGAAGAGTTGAAGGAGAACAAGGGAAATACCAAATATAGTAACTATAAAGTCTGAAAGGAAAGGCAGAAGTCCAGGTGTGGAAATACGAAGTCCAGGATACAGAGGTTTGGAGACAGAGTAAGGGGCTTAGAGGATGGGGTTTGGAGCAGATATGACAGTTATATTCATTCCAATCCAGATCCTCAGATCCAACTTCAGAATCTATCTCCTCTGACCTCTGGTGTGTTTTCAATGAGTCTGCACCTCTGACATTCTGGACACTCTACATTTAGTATTTCTTGTTCTCTATATTATGTTCCATTTTTTGCTTATAATACATAGCCACTAGCTTTGCTCCTGTCCACCCTCTATCCCTGTGCTCCACTTAGGAGCATAGCTCCAGCCTACTTAGCATCTGCACTCTGGACTATTAGTAAGATATATGTTTGGCATTTGTATATAAGTCTCTATACATCTGTTATAGATATTCCAGTTTTTTTATTTTTATTTTTTAAATCTATTTACATCCAGTTGGGGTATAAAGCCCTATTGTCATATTAGCTCCAAAATCCATCCTCTGAACCCCTCATCCCTTTTCCGGTACTCCATAACCCAGACTTTGTGCCTCCATACCCAGACTTTGTTTCTCCTCTCTCAGACTTCTGTAGTTACTATATTGGGTATTCCCCTTGTTCTCCTTTGACTCTTCATTTTATCCTCAACCCTTCATTCTTATCTTAGACCCTTCACCACACCATATGCCTCCTCCTACATATATTCTCTGTCTCCATATGCTCTCCTCTTACCCAACATATTTTACCATGTGTTTTTCCATTTCTCTGTCCAAACTCTGGATCAGACCTTAGTATATGTATAAGCCTCTTGTACTCCATCCTTGTATCTTAGTATGAATATCACATTAATCTCCTTCAGATCCTTATTTGGTCTCTCTCTTGCTCTCTTGTCCTCCTCCTCCCTTCTTATGAAATACAAGGACTGAACCTTGGCAAGGGTGTAACACATAAGTCCTGTGCCAATGTCCTCCTAGGTATCCCCTCTCTGCTCCATCCTTCATTCATCCTCTGATGAACTTCATGTACTCACCATTGGATCTCTGACCAGACTTGAGTCCAGAGGACCCAGACTTAACACCTATGTAAGATGTTACATTACTAGGTGGTGAAAGGACTCCAGAGCCCTGCCACTTCCCTGATCTCACAGATGCCCCAACAGTGAGCATAAGGCTCCTGTTGGTCCTACCATTTCTGCTAGCAGTTCTAGATATGCAAATCTCAAATCAGTAACCCCCTTTTTAATCGTCTGGTATGTAGTGAGGCCTTCTGATGTTTGCTATGATAGTATTAACCCAAATCACAAGGGTGTGGTTGAATTTGGGCAGAATAGGGGTGTAGCAAAATAGGGAATGGGTCAGGGAAGGAGTGGTAGTGTCAGGTCTTGTATATAGGGTATTCATTTGTGGGTTATTAAAGTGATGCATAACTTTTCCCAATGCACCTTGCTGACTTAGTACCTATGGCACTGGTGAGGGTGCCTTTCCTCCAAACAACAGGTTGGTGTGAGACTTCAAGTAAATAGAGCATAGAATTGTATGTGCTTGTCATCTCGTTTTGCATGTTAGCTATCAATTCATTCTGTGTGGATTCTTAGCTTTTAGTTGCTGTTGGTGAAATGATATACAGTTGACTCCCTTATAACCGATAGGGTATATAACTGATATTCCCTAACATCCAATAGCCTCTGGATTCCCTGAGTTTGACTGCAGGAATTCACAACCATATCAGATAACTGATACCCAATAGCATATTTGACTGGTAGAAAACTGATAAATGTTCCAAATAAGGAAATTTATATTATATAATCATACTCAAAACATATGTTAATACAGAATTTGTTACAAATCCCCTTGCACCTAACTATTTCCATCACACTCCTTTATCATGTTTCTTCCATTCTCATACTCCTTAAGTCATGTGACCTCCACAAGGCCAATCACATGACCAGTCATATGATGAGTCCAGACCCTGACATCATCTATGATGTTATACCTCAAGGTTACCATGTGCTAGACTATCTTAGATCCCTTCATGATTAGATCTCTATGCCATTTTCTAGATCTCCCAATCCAATTTAATATCTCTAGCATACTATTTATCTTCACAGATCTAGATCCAGATCTCATAGTTCACCTCATGGCAGCCTTGCACATCTCATCTCTGTCCATCCTTCCATTCCTTCTTACATTCATTACCATACTGTTGTTATCTTCCCATGTATAGTAGTGTACAGCTTGGTCTGTGCACAGACACAGGCAATATATAAGGACAGTGGCCTAAAGCTAGGAACCCCAGCTTTAGCCACTTGTCAGATTGGCGCTCTCTTGTCTGCTAAGGGATTCATCCCTTGTCCCTCAGGATTGGCTTTAATGCAGTTCTGCTTTGGCTGGTCCTTGATATGGACTGTCCTCCTTTTTGCTGGGTAGCTCTGTTATCAGCCACTCTCATTTCATCTCCTGTGGTCATCCAGCCAATGGGTTAGGTAAGAATGTGGTGAACCGATGAGTCATTCACAACAGAATTTCTATTTTTTGACAACTATGAGACCTGTTTCAGAACCTCTGGACACCCTAAAAAAGATTTAAAGAAGCTTCAAGATCATATTTATCTGTGCAAAGCTTCACGTGAGGCTGCCATAAAGGCTGGTGAATCAATCTCTGTAGCTGATGAAGACTGGTTAGTGTCATATCCATCAATCCAGACTCTTCATCTTACACAGCCAAGAATCTCAGAATGGCTAAAGTGAGAAAATTTGTTTCAAGCTGAGTATGAAAAAAGTGATGGTCTATCTCATTCTGTGAAACATATGCACCAGACATTGCATCCCAAGGTCATTACCAACATCCATGTTGAGAATTTTGCACCAAATCTTACAGCATACATTCAGCCAAATGAGCAGGGCATGATATGTTGCTTCAAGGTTCATTACCAATCCAAATTCTTTCAGCACACTCTTGAAAACTACAAGAGAGGAATTACACCAGCACACATATACAACATTGACTAACTTGCTGCAATGAACCTCACCTCCAAAGCCTGGAAGGAGGTGGATACCACAACAATCCAGAACTGCTGGCACAAAGCTGGTATCTTACCAGACTGCACATCAAATGCTGCACTGCTGAACAGTAACCCATCCCTTCCAATTTCATTACTTATTTACCTAGCAGTCAGTTCTGATAATAACAATGCCATCTGGTGTGCTGAACAACTGGTTGAGCGAGTGTTGGATGACCTGGAATTCACAGGATCTTTCAGCAGTCGAACCAGATGGACCTCACTGAAATTCTTAACCCCACTATTGAGGCACACCATGCTATTTATGATGCAACTGATGAAGATATTTGTGAGGCGGTTGTCAAGGCTGTTAGCAGCAACTCATGATGAAGCAGATGATGAAGCTAGTGAATCAAAGCATGTGCCTACTCATGTGAAGACTCTCCAAGCTGTGTCGCTTGTGCAAGACTTCATGAGACACTTCAATCACCCCTATTTCCATCAAGTAGAGTCAGTTTTGGCTTTGTTCAGGCTGAACTTGCATGGATTTAATACAAAAATCATGGCAGATAGTAAAATAACATCTTACTTTACTTCCCAGAATATCTAAATGTGCATTACTAGTCAATTAGGGCACTTAAACAATATAATTTGTCTTGTTTTCATGAATCCAATACTCCCTTAAAACCAATACCTGCAGACCTGGATGGAGTGCTATTGGTTATAAGGGAGTCAACTGTATCACTCAGTGTTTGTTTGAATCACCCTGTAACATTGATGAAATTTGATAAGTGGGGTATGGCTGTTTGTTCGGTAGGTAGGGTCAGGATATGTGTTAAGCAGTGATGGAGGTGGTGTTTGAGCTGGGCTCTTTGTTGACAGTATAGTGGGCATTGTAGGAGGAAGCATTTGATATCTTCTTTTGTGCCTAGACAACCTGGGCAGTCATCACTTTCTGTTCATCAGATTTTATGAAGATGTGCATTGAGAGGGCAGTGCTTGGTGCATAGCCATGTGAGTAGGGTTGTTTGTCTTCAGTACAGTAAGGAGTTTAGCTGTATAAATGAGCCTGTTGACATTTTTGGGTTGAGTAAGGAATAGTAATGTGGTAATTTAGACCAGATTTGGGATGATCTTGTTTGTTCTGTTTGTTGTTGGTGTTGGTGTAAGGCCAATATGCTAAGCAGGAGGTGTTTTGAGCATAGGTATAATGGGAGCCTGGATGTGGCACTTATAGAGTTGGGGTCTTTTGCTGCATTCTTGGCTTCTTTGTCTGCTATCTTATTGCCTGGTATCTCTTTGTGGCCAGCTACTCATTATACATGTATGGTGATGTTGATTTTTTGTAGGTTATGTTTTTTGTGTACTAGGTGGATAATTCTGTGAAAATGAATTATCAGGTAGTGTCATCTACTCCTAAATGCTAGAGACATATCCACCCCTGTCTTTATATTCATGGACAATCAAGCTGCAATAAAATCTGGTGATGCTTACACAATGAAACCAGGTGTGGTGAGTGTTAGTCTGACTGCTTTACTTTTGTAGACTGTGTGTTCTTTATCTGTTCCAAGGTGGTAATGGAGGACTCATGGGCATTGGTTATGCTTGGTTAGTATTGCTGCAGCTCTAATTTTACCTTCTGTGCCTGAATCATTGCAGTAAATTTTGGTGCCAATGTTAATATGGTTGTGTTCAATGATGGAAGTGTTCTTGTTAGGAGGGATGAAGGTTAGATAGGGAGTGTTGTCAGATAGTGGTTTACAAGCAGGTTTGATAGTTTTGATAAGGTCTGAGTTGAGTCAGAAGCTTGAGACAAGGTTGTATAGTGATGATCTGTGGCATTTTATGTTGAATTTTGTAGCATGCCTAATTAGTGGGTAAAGGAAGTGCAAAGACAGGTGTGCTGCCAGTCTGACAGCTGCTTGGTGACATAGGTTTTGAATTTGTAATGCAATAGGGATTAATTTGACATGAGCTTCTGTTGTGTCTGTGGGGGTGGTTCATATAGCTCCTGTAATGGCTAGGGTGGCCATTCATTGGACACATTAGAGTCTGTTAGCTGTATCTAAGGATCCTTTATTGTTTTTGTCTGAATCACAGTTGAAGGTTGGTCAAAACCATAGATTTACCATGTAAAGCATTTTTGGGAGGGCAACCAAGGTGTAGAGTTGATGAGTTAGGTTAATGGGTGTTCCTGTTGATGAGTGTGCTATGCACTGTAGTTGGAGGACATAGGCTGTTCCCCATCCAATGGCATGGGCTATTTGTTTGTGCCAACAGAGGCCACTGTCTATAAGGATGCCTAGGAACTGGTGGGTGTGGGTGTTTTGGATGGTTGTGCCTCATATAAGTAATGGGGGGCATTCTTTGGTTGTGCTGTTGGAAAAATGTATCAGTGCAAATTTGGAGGTTTTGAATTTGGAGTTATGGCTTATTAACCAGTTGAAGCCTCTGTTAGGGCATTCAAGCATGTGGGTAAGGGTTTCATTGGTTTTGTTAAAGTTTTTTCCTATTGCAAGGAAGGCTATATTGTCAATGAATGCCAGAGTTACTTCTTTGTGATTGTTTGCAGTTTCTACTAGGTCAGAGTTGTAGATGATGTAGAGAATTATTGAGAGAGGGTCACCCTGTCTGATTCTATTAGTGATGTGGATTCAATCAGAGGTATATCTGTTGAAACATAGCTTGGTTTGTTGATTTTGGAAGATGTGTGCCATGAGGTTTACTAGTGGGGTTGGGATTCTCCTCTTTTTCATGTTATGAAGGAGGTGGTCCATTACAATGTTAGGGAAGGTGCCTTCAGTATTGAGGAAGAGGGCTGAGACTACATTGCCTGCTCTCCAGGAATTCTTTATTGTCACTTCAAGTAGGTGGAGTAGAGCATCCTGTCATATCTGCCAATCTGGATTCTTGGATCCAACTCCAGATCCAACTCCAGACCTATCTCCTTAGACTTCTGGTGTGTTTTCAATGAGTCCACACTTCTGACATTCCAGATACTCTGTACTTAGTCTTCCTTGTTTTCTATGTTACATTCTATTCCTTGCTTATAGTACATAGCCACTATTTCTACCTTCAGTCATCTTCCATTCCTGTACTCTGCCTAGGAGCATAGCTCCACTTGGCATCCATCCTCTGTTCTCTTACTAAGATCTATGTTCCACATCCATATATAAGTCTCCACACTCTGTTGTAGATACTTTAGTTTGAACATTGACTTGGATAGTCTTCCAAGCTCATTCTGATTCCCTTGAGTTTCCAAGACTTTTCTCTGGATCAGTTCTGGAATAACATCATTCTGGAATAACAGGACACACCTGGAGTTGTGACAAGGGTGCACCACATATGGTGAAGCCAAGTCCTGCTCAAACTCTAGAGTTCCTGGAGTTGCCTCCTGGAGATCCAGTCCTAACACATCCTGGTCATCCTCTAAAGTGGGTTTTGGGTAGCAGGTTGTTGTTCTCAAGGATGTGTGTGATTTGGTCAGCTATGATGGATGTTAGAAGTTTGCCTGTGGTGTTTATTAGTGTGATGGGGTGGTATGCTTTCATTATCATATAAATCTGGTTTGCCTGGTTTACCTGGTTTGCAGAGTACTACTGTTATGAATTCTCTCCATGGGCCATAGTATGTGTTGAGATGGAAGGCTGCTTTGAATAGTCTAAGGAAATGTGAGATTAGTATCTTGTTGGGTCCTGGGTATTGTGAATAACTTGTCAGTTCACTGAATCCTTACCTAACCCATTGGCCAGATGACCATGGGAGATGAAACGAAAGTGGCTGATAATGGAGCTACCCAGCAAGAAGGAGGAAAGCCCATGTCAAGAGCCAGCCAGAGCAGTATCTGCAGTAAAGCCAATCCTGAGGGACAAGGGATGAATCCCTTAGCAGATAAGAGAGAGCCAATCTGACAAGTGGCTAAAGCTGGGGTTCCTAGCTTTAGGCCATTGTTCTTATATGTATATTGCCTGGGTCTGTGCATGGACCAGGATCTAACTACTTATACATGGGAAGGTAATGACAGTATGGTAATGAATGTGAGAAGGAATGGACAGGAAGCAGATGGAGATGAAGATAGCAAGGCTACTATGAAGTGAACTCTGAGATCTGGATCTAGATCTGTGGAGATGTGATAAATAGGATACAAGGTGGAGATTAGATTGGATCAGGAGATCTAGGGAAAGGCATTGTTATGAATTGCTAATGACTGCACCACTGACCTCGGTTTCACAGACTTCTATGAGCCTGGCAAGAAAAAGAGTGAAGGAAAGGGCTCACACTCACACTATTATCCAGAGGACAACAGGTGGTCAAAGCTAGGGATGCCAGCTGAGACACCTGGGTTTATATACTATGAAGTGATGCATATGGACCACAGGGTCTGTGGGAGGAACTACTATACATGGCTAGACTACAGTACATGATCATGAGAGAGTTCTCATCAGGGTCAGCAGAAATTAAAGGGGCATGCCAGCCATGAGGCATGATGTCATATGATGTCATGGTCTAGGCCTGGTCATGTGACTGGTCACATGATGGAGAAAAGAAGAGAAGCTGAAGTGGTTTATAACAGGCATAGGAATACTGTGAAGATCTGATGGAGGTAAGATTTACTATAATCTAGCATATGAGGTCCTTGAGGTATGATGTCATAGATGATGTCAGGGTCTGGACTCATCATGTGACTGGTCATGTGATCAGCCTCATGGAGATCATGTGACATAAGGAGTATGAGAATGAAGAAGAGTGTATAAAGAGTGTGGTGGGAAACAGTTAGGTACAAGGGGATTCATAACACTGGGGCCTTCATTGAACTTAGTTTCTTGATGGCTCAGTTTAGGATATCAGATATGAGGTCTTCTGGGTTGGGGAAAGGATCTGGGTAAGTGTAGTTAGTTGGAATTGTAGATGAGGTAGGAGGTGGTGGGAAGAAAGAGTTAGCTAGTGTTAAAACCAGATCTCCAGAAGGTAACTCTGGAACATCTGGAGTTTGGGCAGGACTCAGCTTCACCTTATGTAGTGTGCCCTTACACAAGTCCAGGGTGTCCTATAATTTCAGAGGACAGGGAAGGGTCAGAGTTGACCTTGTTGCAAGCAACAAAGGTCAAGGGCAGGTCAGATGAGAGCCTGGAGACTCAAGGGGGTCAGAGAGTCAGAAATCAGAGGGTTTAAGATGATATTCAAACTCAGGTATCTACAACAGAAGTGCAGAGACTTATATACAGATGCAAAACATAAGTGTTAGTCAGAGTTCAGAGGACGGATGCTAAGTGTACCAGAGCTGTGCTCCTAAGCAAAGCATAGGAACAGAGGATAACTGGAGGTGGGGCTAGTGGCTATATACTGTAAGCGAAGAATGGAATGTAACAGTAAGAACAAGGAACACTAAATACAGAGTATCTGGAGTGTCAGAGATGCAGACTCATCGAGAATGCACTGGAGGTCACAGGAAAGGTAGTCCAGAGTTGGATCTGGAGAGGTCCAGGGTCAACAGATATGACAGCTAGGGCTTGACTTTTTTGGTCATTTGTTTTGAGCTGGGTGATGGTACCATCTGGTTATTTGAAATTGAGGATAGGTATTCTAGAAGGGCTTCCATCAGAGAGTTTGGCATTGAGGTATTTGTTAGTGATCCAGATTTTGTTACTATTTAAGTTTTCAAGCCAGTCTTCCCAGTGTTCATATTTGGTTCTTTTTATCATTTTGAAGTAGTTGTTGCAGTGAGAACAGTATTCTTTGTGAATGGAGTTGTTAGAGGAACCTTTGAGGTCACTTGCTAGGGCAGTGAGGTGGTTGTTTTCTTGGCACATGAGGGTGAGCTCATGGTTCCACCATCTTTTTGAGAGGTGATATAGTATGGAGATGGGAATATGAGTAGTCATGATAGAGGTGATAGTGGATGTTACATTTTGAGCATCTTGTTGAAATTCTTCTTCTGTGAGTATTGGGAAGTCAGTAGGAAATGGGTTGAGTTTCTCTTTAAGGGTTTTGTTGATTTTTTTCCAGTTCACTTCACAGAAGTTGTGGGAGGGGCATTCTTGGGTTTCAGGGATATGGAGGTCCAACTATGTCCAAGGTAGTGAGGATGGAGATGTGATCTGTGCATGGGCCATGGTGTGAGGGGTCTGTGAAGCATTGTGTTAGTAAGTCAATTGTGTATTCAGTGCAGAAGATGTTATCTGGACAAGTCCAGTTCTTTGTCATGTGAGCTTCTAATGTTGGCATTTCTTTTGATAGGGCCATTATCATCCCATGGTCAGCTAGTAATTCAATTAGTGGTTGCATGTGGTCTAAGTGTTGGTTGGTTAGTAGGTGAGAGTTACATTCTTCTTCCCATAGGGGGTGATGGCAGTTAAAGTCACCTATCCAGAGCATGTGGTCTTGATTGTTAGGGCATATGGTGTTGATGTGGGTGTTTAGGTAGTTGCCTAGTACTTGGATTGTCTGGTTATCTTCACATTTGTTGTAGATGTTGAATAGGGTGCATTTTCTAAAGGCACCAGTGAGTTGGGCAATTATGATATCTGGGGAGGGGTAGGGAATCTGTGACCAAGTGTTAATGTTGTAGCCTCATTGCCAAGCTTTTCATGCCCATAGCCAAGCCTACCACACTTTTCTCTGATAATCAATTTGCTATTATGCTCACTTGAGACCATTAATCTCACACCTATATAAAGCACATTGATGTGCAGTTTCATTTCATTCATTGGATCATTGATAATAACAAGCTCTATCTCATCTTCTGTTTAACTGGTGATATAGTTGCTGACATAACAAAAGCACTCCTATCCCCAAATGTCAAGCACTTTATATCTGAACTTAGACTACATGCAGCTTGAGGAGGAGTGTTGGATTATGCAAGCATGTGCACAGCTGCCCAACAGACCCAAACCATCATCTTGGACACAATACCTTAGAACTATTGACACATTTGTAACTATATAGAGCTTATTTCCCTTTTATGCCTTTATCCTTTTTTTTTCCTTTCACTTCATATTTCCTCCCTTTATATGATTAGTGGCATGAGTAGTATATTTACTTCATCTCAGAACCTGTTACCTCAGCTCATTTTTCCTGCACAATAACTGAGCACTCTCCTCACAGCCACCTTCCTATGTGTCATCACTCATAGCCTTATACTTGGAGGCATCAGTGATAATGGAGAAGAGTTTGGTGGGATTAGGCAGAAGGAGTGCTGGAGCCAAGGTAAACACCATCTTCAAGGAGGAAAAGATATCAGCACAGGTGGAGATCCAGTCCCACAGGTGATCCTTCTTGGTGAGGTCCAGGAAGGGATGGGCAATGTTAAAGTAATCTGGTATAAATTGCTAGTAGAAGTTGGTGAAGCCAAGGAAGGATCATGTCATATCCAGTCCAACCCAGCATCTCAGACCCAACTCCACACCCAACTCTGGACTCTCTTTCTTGACCTCCAGTGCATTCTCAATGAGTCCACACCTAAGCACTTTGAACATACTGTATTTAGTTATCCTTGTCCTGCATTTATGTTCCATTCTTCACTTACTGTACATAGCCACTAGTCTTGCTCTCAGTCACCCCTCCATCCCTGTGCTCCTAAGTGGAACACAACTCTGGCCTACTTAGCACCTGCCCTCTAGACTCTTAGCAATACCTATGTTTTGCACCCATATATATATAAACCTCCATATTCCACTGTACATACCTTAGTTAGAATATTGAAATAGATCCTCCAGATTCCCCCTTGTACTCTCTGCTCTGAGACCAATCTGTTTTTCTTGAGTCCCTGGATTCTCTTCTGAACCATCCTTAACTGTTGCTGCTTGCAGCAAGGTCAACCTGACCCTTGTCCAACCTCTGGAATTATAGGACACTACCAGCATTAGCAAAATGTAACATACTTTTCTAGGTCTCACATATCTTTGGGTCTTGTTCAAAAATTTTGACACACTTTCTGGAGTTGAAAAGCTTTTTGAAACTTGTCCTGTGATATTACTGAAATGAATAAAAAGACAAGTCTAAAGTACCATCTAAGTGTAGTTAGAATGCAAGAGAATGAGCATGGTGATCAATGTATTTGTTAACATAGTAAGCTCAGAAAGTGTCTAGTGAGTCTATGTAATGAAAGTCCACAGGCAATGCCTACTCACTATACACTGGAATCAACAGGCTGAAGTACTGTATTGAGTGAGATCACTGCACAAACTTGCCATCCATGAACATCTATTTCTGGAGCCACAATCCATATACCTGTTGTCTCATCTGGCCCATTTCTGACTAGTAAAAACCATTCTACAAATGCACACTCATGCATCTTCCCCTGATGGTTAAATGAAAACAATAGTCATACCCATGCAACCAAGAGGCCAGTGAAACCTTCCCCTTCACCATTTGCAATGAATACACAATCTATGTGAGTGGGTCCTCCACACCAGATTAGCATATGATGTCACATCACATCCCATTTCTCCCTGACTGGTCACTTGGTGTATAGTAAGTTGTAGTGGCAGAAGTAATAGACCTTGATGTTCCCATTGAACACTGGACATACATTGAGGTTGACTTGATCCCCAGCTACATATTTCAGCATTCAGGTCAAGCTGGTCAAAGAGAAATCCATGCATGCAGAGCACAAGTTCAGGATACTGAAAATGATCAGCAATATTGACTATGGCACAAAGGAGCATTTATACTGTATATGTATAAGAAATAACAGTAATATAAAGTACTCAGCACTTACTGTGGTGAAAAGCCAGTTGGACATCATACAAGCTTCATTCTCTAATGTTGTGCACTTCTGCAGTACCATTTTCTTGGTCACTGTTGTCTTCATCTTGCTCATTAGTCATCTCTTGTGTACCTCTAGGTAGGAGAGGTCCACAAAGCATACATCTCTTTGTGAAGTTGCAATGAGTGGTCACAAGTTTATCTAACCACTGGTTTGTCACCAGCATTTGACCTAGTACTTCATATTGGTTTGAACAGTGCCATGGCTCTTTGATAGCCTTGATATGGAGGGAATCAGTAATTAATGAACAGAGACCATTTGGCACACCAAATAGTTCAATGAGTGAATAATAATGGGTTATAGAGAGTGCTGTCACAGCAAAGACAGATGGGCACATATGTATGCCAATCATAATGAATATATCATGGCATTCATGGAAATGGTAGACTGCAATATCAATATCCTCAAGCATTGGTTCATTGATAACAGGGCATTGAACAAGGTAACAGAAATCAAGGAATATGCATAACACACACATTATTCAATTGGGTATGTTTTCACAGATTGCTGTAGACCTAAGTTATGGGCATATCTCATGGTTAGTGTTTTAGTGCAAGAAAAGAAGGAGTGGTCCAATAGAATACTCAGTAGCTTAGATGGTGGAGAAAGTTGGTAGTGTTATTGGTGGTAACTGATGTAGTATGAGACACAAGTAGTCCATAAATAATCTGAGATTATATAATTGCAGTGACTCTATGATTGCACTATGTTTGTAATAAGGTGCACATTCAATATGTGACAACATAGTATGAGTCTGAAATAACATCATACCTTACCTTCATAAGAGCTTTCAAGTTGTTCCTGGTCCATTGTTTGAATCTGTGCCCCTTGAGAAAGTGACACAATCCAGAGAACAGAGGACTTGTGTTAAAACCAGATCTCCAGAAGGTAACTCCAGAATGCCCAGAGTTTGGGCAGGACTCAGCTTCACCTTATATAGTGTGCCCTTGTCACAAGTCCAGGGTGTCCTGTAATTTCAGAGGATGGGGAAGGGTCAGAGTTGACCTTGTTGCAAGCAACAAAGGTCAAGGGCAGGTCAGATGAGAGCCTGGAGACTCAAGGGGGTCAGAGGGTCAGAAACTAGAGGGTTTAAGATGATATTCAAACTCAGATATCTATAACAGAAATGCAGAGACTTATATACAGATGCAAAACATAAGTGTTAGTCAGAGTCCAGAGCACAGATGCTAAGTGTACTGGAGCTGTGCTCCTAAGCAGAGCACAGGAATGGAGGATGACTGGAGGTGGGGCTAGTGACTATGTACCTATCAGGAACTTAAAAGACACCAGAGAAAATCCAATGTAGAGATGAGAAGAAATGATGAATACCAAGCATGAGGAATAAGTACAGCATATCAACAAGTTTATATACATATAGTAAGGGTTTAGGGCAGGTATGGGAAGGATGAGTAATATATTGACTGATGCTCACTAATAGATGATGTTATGATGAGTCATTGGCTTGGCGATGATGTAGGGTCTAGGCCAATGACGTCATGGAATGTTCTGGAAGAATCGTGAAGGAATATGATAAGATAACGGAAAATGAAAATGAAGCAAAAGTTCTGTCATCACCCCCTTTTCAAGGGTCATTGTCCTGATCAACCAAGATTCCTTCAACTATGGGTTTGTCTCCTGGCTGAGGTATTTTAAACAACTTCATAGGGAGGCAAGTGAGGGAGGCAGTGAAATCTCAGAATCCAGAGTTGTGAAAGACTGCTGTGACTGAGGAGGAGCAGATTGTGCAGTTGCAAGGTTGTGTGATGATGAAATTGAGGGAGCAGATGGCCTTGGGGTTAGCACGGTGGAATGCCTCTACCTTGGCATGAGCGTTTGCCAAGTTGAAAACCGGTTCCCAAGTTCGTTCTTCCGTCAGGTATCCCTTCCAGTGAATGAGGTACTTGGTTCTTCCATGGCGCATGCAGGAGTCGATCACCTCTTCTACTTCATACTCCTCTTCCTGGGCAATGATGAGGGGAGGGGGATGTGGGTGTTTTTTGACCTGGCTGGATGTGATGGATTCCACATAGGGCCAGAGCTGTGATTCGTGGAAGATGGGATAGATGCCTCGCCACATTTTGTCAAGGGCTAGCTTATAGGCTGCCTTTCCAACCTTTTTGATCACTTTGAAGGGACTGTACTGTCTATCGGATAGCTTCTTTGAAGGACAGTCGGTTTTGATGTTCTTCCCTTTGAGCAGAACTAGATCTCCCTTGTGATATTCAGGATTCAGGAGATTTTTGAGCTGTTTGGTCATGATACTTCTTCATCTCTGCAGCAGCTAGGTCCAGAGTGGTTTTGGCTTGCTCATGAGTCTCTTTCATCCTCTCTGCAAACGTGTGGGCACATTCATTCTTCACCTCCCAATGCACATCCATTTGGATTAGAGGTTGCTGCCCATAATTAAGGAGGAACAGCGAGGCCCCGGTGGAACTGGACATGGAGTTATAAGCGAACTCAGCTAAGGGGAGCCACTTCATCCAGTCGTTCTGTCAATGATTCACGTAGAGGCAAAGGTACAGTTCTACCTCTGAATTGAGTCTCTCAGTTTGCCCATCCGTTTGAGGGTGGTAAGCAGTGGAAGGATTTCCTTCGATCCTCAGGAGGGCATAGAGATCTTTCATAAAGTGGGAAATGAACTGCAGACCTCGATCAGATATCACCTTGCATGGCGTTCTGTGCAGTTTAAACACCTGGTCCTTGAAAAGGGTCGCCACACCTTGGGCTGTGACCAAGCTGGAAGTGGGGAACAGATGCATCATTTTCGAGAGGTGGTCTACCACTACGAGTATGGCATCTTTGCTGTTGGATGGGGGAAGTGGTCCAATTATATCGATGGAAATGACTTCCCACAGTGCAGATGGGGTTTCATTTGGGTAAAGGGGTGTCTGATTCCCTTGTATTCGCATTTTCGCCTTCTGACAGTGGTCACAGGTGAGGACATAGACGAGGACTTCTTGACACATGGAGGGCCAATAGTACTTGGTCATGATCAAGTCCCTAGTGCATCAAACACTGGGATAACTGGCAAGGGGGTGGTCATGATTCTTCTTTAGGATTCAGAGTTGGAGGTCTCAGTCATTAGGGACATAAAGGAGTTCCTTCCAGGAGGAGTCTTGTTTCTTTAACCCTTCAACAACGAATTTCTCTCATTTGTATTGGAGCTTAGTGATGAGAGCTTTGATGGGAAAGGGGGTATTGGTAGTACATGCTTGGATGAGGTGGGGCAAGATGAAGAAAGCACAGTTTTCCAATTCAAGTGGAGGTGAAAAGAGATGGTCAGGGAGTAATATCTGTTGTTTATTATCACCTTTTACCCCCTTTTCAAAATCTGGCCTCCAGGACAGTGGATCCACAGGATTGGTTTTGCTGGGGCGGTGGGTGAAGTGGTAGTCATACTCCTGAAGAGTCAACTGCCACTGGGCTTGGCAGTGGGAGAGGTCCTGTGGTTGATGGAAGAAGGTTAAGTTGTTATGATCCATCAAGATTTTGAAGAGGTGGGTAGCACCAAGGAGGTATTGGTGCCACTCCTTAAGGGTGAATATCACAGCAAGCATTTCAAGGTCTGCTGTGTGATAGTTCCATTCCGTGTCATTGAGTGACTGTGAGATGAAGGCGACAGGGTGCCAAACGTCTCTGTGTTTTTGCGACAACACTGTGCCTAGGCTAACTCCTGAGCCATCTGTCTCAATCCAGAATGGGTCGTTGTCGGTGGGCATGGCGAGAGCTGGGGTGGAGGAGATGGTGTCTTTGAGGGTGGTGAACACTTCTTGACAAGCATTGTCCCATATGAAATCCTTTTTCTCCAATGTGAGTGTGTTAAGGGGTTGAGCGATATGCGCAAAGTCTTTAACAAATTGTTGGTAGAAATTAAGGAATCTGAGGAAGCTGTGGAGTGCCTTTCGGGTGGTTGGTATGGGCCAGTCCTTAATGGCTTCGACTTTCTTTGGCTCCATCTTCACATATTCCTGGGACACAATGATCCCTAGGAATTCTGTCTCTTGCACTTCGAATTCGCATTTGTCATGGCAAAGATAGAGGTGTTCCTTGCAGAGTATGAAGAGGATCTCCTTGACAACTTTTTGATACTCTTCAAGGGTTTCTGTGAAGATCATGATGTCGTCGATGTATACAACTACTACCCCTTGGTTGATAAGGTCTTGGAAGAGGGAGTTTATCATGGTTTGGAAGGTGGCAGGCGAATTAGTGAGCCCAAAGAATATGACGAGAGGTTTGAATAGGCCTTGATTGGTGTGGAATGCCACTTTCCATTCATCGCCCTCTTTCATACGTACATTATTATAACCCCACCTCACATTGAACTTGGTATAGTACTTGGCCTTCTTTAGTTTGTCGACCAATTCATTGATGAGGGGGAGGGGGTAATGGTTCTGGATGGTGACATCATTTAGCTTCTGGTAGTCTTGAATGGGCCATAGATGGCCATCTTTCTTCTTGATGAAGAAGAATGCTGATGCAAATGGCAACTTGGAAGGGCAGATGCATCTGGAGGTGAGGTTTTCCTCAAGGAACGTGTCTAGTTCCTTTTGTTCACTGGGTCCGAGGGGGTAAACCTTGCAATTGATCTTATGATCTCCTGGTAGGAGTTCGATGGCATGGTCCCATGGTTTTCATGGGGGGAGTTGATCGAAACTTTCCTTGGCAAAGATGTTGGCACACTGGTGGACATAAGGGGGAGATATGTACCTCCTCAAGGGTTTTCTTCTTTTTTTGCTGGGACTCCTTGCTAGTGATGTCTGTGGATATATTTCGACAGTAGGAGTCCAAATTGATTTGGAAGAGTCAGTCTCCTTCCGATTGGGTGAACAACTCTTCTTCTTTGTCTTCTTCGATGGGGTTAAAGGGAGGGAGATGGTCATGGTGGCATGTGAACTTTACCTCCCCCTTTGGCCAGTCGATAATGGGTTTGTGGGTTTTGAGCCAGTCATGCCCGAAGAATATAGGCATGGACTTCAAGCTAGTGATGGCTAGGCAAAGTTTTTCTTTGTGGTCTTGAATCTTCATGTCCATGACAATGAAACTATCAATCTTCCCTGCCATGTTCAACAACCCATTGGTGTTGTAAACCAGCATGGCCACTGAAAGACGATGGGTGGGGATATGATGCTTTTCGATGAATTCCTGGTCAATGGATGAACTGGTGCACCTGGAGTCTACTAGACATCTGGCCATAAAGGTGCTGCCATCGTCCTTGATGATTGTGGCGGTTAACTCCAGCGAGTTCTTGATCATCCTTCGGACCAACATGTGTACAAAGCAGGGTTTGTTCTGTAGATCTTGAATGACCATCTTTGCTTGGTCAGGGGGAAGATCTTTCAATTGACCTATCAGGTCTTTTGTCACTTCCTGGCGTTGTGAGTCGTGTATGAAAGATTTTAGATGGTTGAGTGCCTGTTGTGGTGGTCCTTGGAGTTGCCTTTGAATCCAGGCTACTGACCAGGGGTCTACCGTGTTGATTTCGTGACGAAGTCATCTGACTCCCGTCGACCCAAATCCTTTGATGTCTCTTGTAGTGTCAGAGAGTTTTGAGATCTCTTGAATGGGTGGTATTGAAATTTTCTCTAGGATAAGTTGGGCGATGCAGTCACCTTTCTTGACCTTGAATATCTTGTCGGAATTGTTAACGAGCAACACCTTTACCTCCCCTCTATAGTCAGAGTTGACAATACCAGCTCCGGTGGTTATCAAAGCTTTGACTGCGAGTCCAGAGCGGGGTGTGATACAGCTGTAATGACCAGAGGGAATTTCGACAGATAGAGCTGTCAGGACGAGGGATTGCCCGCGAGTGGGAACAGAGGTGTCGGATGAGGTAACTGGCTGCACCTTTGCTTCCCCTAGTGGGGGGAGGGATGGTTTTGTCCTCCCATTTGACCTTGAGGGGTGGGGGACTTCTTCATAGAATGCACACCTCCAGCGATGACTCAGCAGCAGAGGGTGATTCTTGGGTCTCATTAACTTCTGAAACAGACAATGGCAAATTTATTGTCCAAACAAGAAGACGATATATCTTTTACATGAGGAGGGGGTTGACCCATACCTACTTCTCCTTTCCAAAACCCAACTCATTCTTGTCTATGGTCTTCATCATCTTCACCAGCTCCCCCATGTTTTCATAGAAGATCTTATACCCCTTATACTCGAGGTGACAAATTGCACAGCACAGGCAAGGAGGGTGGTCAGCACATGGCCAGGGCTTTCCACATCTAAAGCAGAGTCCTTCTGCTCTGGCTTTGCCAATATCCATTGGGACTCCTTGGCCCCTGAAGATCCCCGGTTAATTGGGATCAACCTTAGGTGACTGTTGCATTGTTGCAGGAGTGGGATTACAGGGATGGAAGGAAGTGGCTTGTCCCAGTCAGAACCACATCTGGGGTTTAGTGCCTGATTCACGGGCCTTCCTTTGTTGGAGTGTAGCCTCCACATGGATAAGGTATTTCTCCCAAGTTTTGAGGAAGTGGGAGAAGGTGAGTGTGGTGTTGGAGGTCTCGGCAAGGGTGACAATTTCCTTATGTATGCCCTTTTGCACAAGACGCAAGAGCAACTTTTCGGTCTCCTCGCCAACAACAAGGTTGGATTCATGAACAAGTTGGAAGAATTGGATGAAGAAGTCTTCGATGGATCCATTTCGTCCCTGGTGAAGCTCCTGTAATTTGTCATAAGCCTCCTGCATGCACATGACAGATAGGAAGCTGGCATCCAGTTGGCCCATGAACTTGGTGAAAGTATCTGGGTAATAGGGAAGCCTCTCATTGTGGTAGGCATCTGCGAACCTCTGAGCAGCGTTGGACTTGCCTCCGCCGAGGAATCCGAGGGTGATGATGATCCTTTGTTTGTCAGTTGGGTTTTCGTCAAAACCAAGGAGGTAGGTACATAGGGTGTTTTTTCATGATAGATATCCCTTCTTTTCTCCTTTAAAGATCTGGGATTTCTGAGCCCAGGACTTGCCCAACTTGGGGCCAGGAGGATGGGCAATCTCTTCAGGTTGTAGGAGAGAACGGCAACCTCTGGGGTGAGCAGGGCCATCGTTGGAGGAGGAGGGGCCATCCTAATTGGATGACGGCAGAGTGGTGGCCTGTTTCTTACCCTTCTTGGAAAAGGGTTTTTTCTTACACCTCTCGTGGCAAGCTTCCTCTTCAGCCTTCTGTTTGGCCTCTGCTCAGAGGAGGGACATCTCAGGTATCAGGAGCAAGTTGTGGGTGATCGGATCATACTTGTACCACCCAAGCCAATTGATGTAATGTTCCTCAAATGAGAAGCTAGCATTGTTCTGATCATAGAATAAGATAGTGGGGGGGTCACTGTATGTGATGCGTTTGTACTCCTTTTTCTTCTCCATTCCAGATGGAGAGGCACCTGACATTCTTAACATGATGGCGGGGAAGGTGTCAGATGATTGCGGGGACAACATGTTTAGAGGCTGTCGATAAAGTCAAGGAGAAAGATGTCAGCTTCAGAGAACCCACAGTCTAGGGCACGGTAGTTAGCGAGGGTGAGGGGACGATAGTGATACACTTTGTTGAGGGGCTGAGTGAGTTCTTGGATGGCTCGATGAGCCTTGAACGTTATTGGTTGGTAGTGAAGGTCTCCAACTCTGGTAGGAAGGCTGGTAAGGGGATGTCGTTGGGGTCGATAAAAACCCTTAACCCTGGTAAAAGAGTTCAGGGTCTAGGAGGGACCGGGATGGGTGGACAGCGTGCTCAAAGGGAGCGGCGACCGGCAAGTGTTGATGGAGTAGGTATTTGCTGGTATTGGCGACCCGAGCAAGTTATGCCAATAGAAGAACAGGTAGTGGGAATGATAGGCGCAGTGTGTCTATCAAAGGTCCCCCTTACAGGCTTCCAACGACTTAGCAGAAGGCAGGGATGGGGTGAGAAACTAGGGCAAGCAAAAGGCTCAGCGACCTAGGTGAGCTAGACGAGGTAGGTGGGAGGTGGGATTGCAAAGTGTGACAGTGCCTAAAGTACACTTGGTATTATATTGGGAACTCAAAAGACACCAGAGAAAATCTGATGTAGAGATGAGAAGAAACAATGAATACCAAGCATGTGTTACGATTTGTCGCTATACTCTTTTCCCTTCCGTTGGACTCATCCCCCTCGCTTAGTTCTCTTTACGCTAAGCTTGTAGTTCCTTCCTATCATGTGACAGACTTTCTTCCACTTTCTAGAACATTCCTTACTTACTAAGGGAGCTTTTTTCGCCATTGGCTCGCTGACTCAACAATCAGTAAGCAACTGTTCTTTCTTATTCTTTTTCTTTCCATACGATTACTCAGCTTCCCCTCATCCTCATATATAAACCCCAAGTAGCTCTCCTGTACTCTAGCTTAGACCTACTTGGCATATAATCTCCTAACTTTCCTCTTCGTGTGTCTTCGCTCTACACTTGAGTGAGCGCTTTAGCTCTCCCCTGCGTCCTATCCCGATTACAAGGGATTGTCCTCAGCCCACCCGCTCCACCAGGAAGTCAACCGTCTGGCCCACGCCAGGACGAACCCTCAACCTTGCCATTAGCAAGGTACTCCCTTGTCTTAGTTCTTAGGACCTTCGCCAAGTTCACACTCAACCCTTCTGGATCGAGTGTAACAGCATGAGGAATAAGTACAGCGTATCGACAAGTTTATATACATATAGTAAGGGTTTAGGGCAGGTGTGGGAAGGATGAGTAATATGCTGACTGATGCTCACTAATAGATGACATCATGATGAGTCATTGGCTTGGTGATGACGTAGGGCCTGGGCCAATGATGTTATGGAATGTGATAAGATAACGGAAAATGAAAATGAAGCGAAAGTTCTGTTAGTACCATAGTGAAGAATGGAATATAACAATAAGAACAAGGAACACTAAATACAGAGTATCTGGAGTGTCAGGGATGCAGACTCATCAAGAATGCACCAGAGGTTGCAAGAAAGGTAGTCTGAAGTTGGATCTGGAGTTGGATCCAGAGGTCTGGGTCAATGGATATGATAACTTGCTACAATTCTATCACCACATTAATCACTGTTATCACATGTATAACATGTACTATTATGTCCCTTTGGTTGATATCTGCTAAAATTATTGCAGCTTATTGCTTACCATAAGTCTGTATGAGATAATTGTTAATTCAGGTGACCAGGTGATCTTTGAAAGTACCCTTGATGAGTTAATACAATAGGTTAGGCATAATCAATTCATGAATATTGGAAGTGGATTGTGAATAGCTGGAATTACATACAAGAACACAATGGCATAACAAGGGCCTCACCTCCATGTTATCAATAATCCCATAATCCTCCCAGAGTTTTTTGATGTCAAAGGTGCATTGCAGCTACTCAGTGAGTAACTGCATATATGACCCTTCATCTCTATCAAGATTGTTGTGTGAGGCCATGCACCTTAACATGATATCAGTGGCACTGTGATAATTAGCAAGTGGTCACTTATCTTGTGCACCAATATTGTTCAGGGTAATCTGCAATGTATGGCCCTAAACTACTATTATGTAGTGTAAATGGTGGTATGCACAATGTGTGATGTGTCATAACCTGTTGGAGGGCAATTATGCGAGTGGAGGCTTAAACAGACTGAGCAAAATGGGGGCCCAGTCAAACGATTTGAGCTGGGGACTCCTATAGTGCGACCTAGCTATATACTGTACTATTCTATTGACTGAGTAATCTTATAGATTACTGATGCTGATCACTGTTGTATTGATACGATCGTATTGATTAGTGGTTGTAGTCCCCTAGGCCATATGTGGCTTGTACTTGTTTGGTCCTAGTGGTCTCCTATTCATGTTGCAACACTCCCCCTCAAGCCATGTTCAGGCCAAGAGCTATGACATGCTGTTGGTGACATGGATGTGGCAGTGCTTTAGTCAGCATATTGGCCACCATGGTTTCTGTCAGACAATAAATGAGATCGATCCTTTTATCCTGGACATGCTTCTGGATTAGTAAGTCTGCCAGTTGGAAGTATTTCAAGCATTCATGGAACTGAGCACTCATACCAATTGCAATGGCTGATTTACTGTCACCATATAATGTAATTGGTGTGTTTAGTGGAAATCCAAGCTCATGGTAGAGATTGTGTAACCATAATATTTCACCTCCAGCAGTAGCCATGGACATATGTTTGGCTTCCACTGTGGATTGAGCTGTGGTCGTTTGTCGCTTGGATCGCCACGTAATGGGTCCCCCATGTGATACGAAAATATTCCCACTGGTTGAGGTAAGATCATGGTTTGTTGTGAAACTCACGTCTGCATAACCCTCAAAGCTGTGGGTGCCTTTGTTACGAGTATAGGTTATTCCATAACTTTTGGTACCCTTAAGATAGCGCAGTATGCGCTTAGCTGCTGTCCAGTGTATCATGTCTGGATTGCTGTTGAAGGTGCACAGCTTATTGACAGCGTGTGCAATATCAGGACGGGTGCCGATAGCGGCATATATTAGCAAGCCAATAAGCGACACATAATTCCCATAAGGGGCATTTGTCCCATTCTCAGTATTGGGTACGAGTTTAACATTGGTGTTGAGCGGCATAGATACCAGATTGATATCTTTATATCCGTATTTCTCCAAGATGGACTCTATATATTGAGTCTGTTTAATGGAGAGTGTTCCCTCCTCTCTGTTACAAGTGATTTCGAGTCCAACGAGCTTGCTTGGCTCGCCTAAATCGGTAATTTCAAACAGATCATTCAATTCCCCTTTGAGTTGGGTCATCCGTTCCTTGTTATTCATAAATAATAGTAAGTCATCAACCCACACTGTGATGATTTCAATGAAATCTTTCTGTCAGCGTACATACATGCAAGGATCGGATAATATTTGTGTGAAACCTTTAGTGCATATTTTAGAGTCAAATTCCACTCACATCTGGATTGTTTTAATCCGTAAATGGTTTTTAAGAGTAGGCATAGATGGGATGTGCCATCATCATAGCCGTTGGATTGATCCATGTATATTTCCTCTTTTAGCTTGCCATTAAGGTACGCGCCTTTGACATCCATCTACTGGATTTCCCAATCCTTGGCAACAGCTAATGCCAAGATGGCGCGAATTGTCTCAAGTTGCATGACAGGTGAATATGTTTCATTGTAATCGATACCAGGGATTTGGCTAAAGCCTCTAGCTACCAGCCGTGCTTTGTATTTCTGTAGTTTACCATCCTTATCATATTTTCAGATGAATACCCATTTATTGGATATGGGTTGTCTATCTTTGGGTGCCTCGGCTAATCGCCAAGTCCCCATTTGGTTAAGCGTGTTAAGCTCTGCTACACAAATAGGAGACCACTAGGACCAAACAAGTACAAGCCACATACAGCCTAGGGGACTACGACCACTAATCAATATGATTGTATCAATACAACAGCGATCAGCATCAGTAATCTATCATGTACGCACCGAGAATGTGTTATCTCTACGTATATGTACTTTTGAGTCAACAACGTAAATCCCCCTGAATAACATGGGGGAACTTCCAACATACCGGATCTACCAACCAGGTTTCGATACATCAATTCAAGACTACTGCCCCATGTTATCATGATAATGTGCATGGGACTCCTACCATATGTGGCAGTTTCTGCCTGACAGCTCATACTCAACATGTACCCACCAGGGAGCTGAGTGGTGATCAGGTCATCTTCGCTAGTCCTAGACATGGAAATTGAAGGCGTTTTCAGAAAGGACCTGTTGACACATGCATTGTGTCTCGACCTGTCTGGAAGAGTACCTGCCAATCGGTATTGCGATTGGATCAGTGGGAGACCTGACAAGCAAAAACGTACAACCTGAGTGAATCCACAAACTGAACCAGCCAGTATGTCTTGGGCCTGACAGCCGCCACGGAGATTGCCCTATGCCTCTTCATTTAGGACGTGTCCATCGTGAGGCAACCACCACTTTTCATGTAAGCACTCGGGGTTCAGAAACTTGCCTCCGGAAACGTTCCTCCAACTCACCAGTCCTGTTTAGGTTGTGATGCACCCAGAGGAACAAGTGCAAGTGTGGAAAGATCTGATGGGGCTCTTGGATGACTGCTGGATGACCACCCCCCTGTTTCTAGAGCGACATGATGCAACCCACTGCCCATGGAGGGACACAGTTGCAACTAATGCAGGAGCAGGCAACTTTACCACAATGAACAAGACAGGCAGCCATCGGGACACCTAGTACCGCACAACGGTGGCATTTCGTAATGTTTGGGGAGCGTAAAACAAGTTGTTCCTACTCTGGGAAGGTCACGAGCAGCAAGACAAGCTCATTGGAGGAGATTACCTAGACTTGTTATGGTGCTGGACTACTCTGAGACACCAAAAAAGATATTTCCACTCACATGACCCTGTGAATCTAGGCAGCCTCTTGTCAGCCCCTAGGCCTTGGCTGTTTCATTTCATTTCTCCCTGAGCCCGACCAGTGAGTACACATGGCTAACGTGCTCCATTAGGTGGGCTGAGTTTGAGATCCAGATTTGAATCAACTTTGTGGCTAAGTTGGGTGAGAAGGCGACTTAGGGCTTTGTGAGGTATGATAATGACAGTCACAGCAGTGCAGCACATTTTCTTATCCCCAAGTTACAGTTCATATTCCCCTGGTCAACATTTTTTGTGGCTGGGTTCACCATGACAGGCACCCCTTCAACTACGCTGCCAGGACCAAGTGTCCCCAGACCATTTACTTCGTTCGGATACACAACCGGTTCAACACCTAATCTCACAAGGTGATTACCTCACAGGAGACCTCACTCAGGAGCACAAAGCAGTTCTTGAGAATGTCAAGAGGTATCTCCAGGTCCCTTATGCCACCTTCATCCATTCTGTAATTGGTTCTTGCGATGCTTTACAAATACACCAGAAGTTGACAGAGGCCAAGATCTTGAAAGTCAGGCCAGATAGAAAGGCAAAATGGACTGGGTTTGCAGCCGTGCCGGCCAAATTCAACAATTCTGAAGACTTGGCATTTTGGCCACTTGGTGATATTATCTCTAATATTTTCAACCAGGTCTGAGATTGCCAGCTGTCTTATATCACAAAACCATTTGTGAGACTGAATTCAGAGCGCAGAAATATGTCCTGTCCAGATGCAAATATCATATATCAGCACCCTGCCACAGATGCAACGCACTGGTTTGACATCATCATTCCATTTGAATTCAAGAAGGCTGGCAGTTGTGGTGCAAAACGTAATGTATGTGGCAAGTAACTATTCTCAATTCTATTTCATATACTTTTCTACATTAGAATAAACAAAAGATAATATGGAGCCTCCACAAAATCATGCGTGCGGATCCCCTCCGGTGATATGTGCTAGGAATCACAATTGAGAACACAGACATGTAAATCTGGTGCAGTAACCGTGCATTCCTTGCAGTGTCAGAGGCCATTGACTTCATAACAGTATGAAGTATAACCATTTCACATTTGTTTTTATTTCTGATTATGAGCACCACACCCAGGACATTGATTATGTAATCTCTTTCTTTTACTTGATTAGCAGGAAGAGTCAAGAAGAGCTGGGAAGGGATCCCACTGTCGAGTGAATCAAGGCTGATGGGAAATTTCAATACAGGTTCAAGGTCAGGAACCAAATTTTCACCACAACATGTCCACTGGCTATGTTTGGGGCAGATGCAATGGTTGGGCATAGCACCTGAGTATATGAAGCACATGATGAGCATGGGAAAACAGTTGTGATAAAGGATTCTTGGCAAGACAAAGACTATAAGCCAGAGGGCAAAATTCTTGAGAACATCTTCAAGGACATTCGGGACAAGCTGGGCGAGAAAGAGGCAATGGAGGCACAGAAGTACCTCATTGGAATCCGGGTTTATGAAGACATCATCATCTCTGGATGGTCTGATCAGACATTCAGCTTCATGGAGGAAGGAGATAACCATTTGGAGTGGATCGATGTCCAGATTGACCCCATCCTTTCTGACACGTGACATCTTCCTAGCATGGGGCACATACCAGAGTCTGATCGCTCCCTAGCTGAACCAATGCAACACAGTGTCCATTTACCAGTCCCATGCAGGGTGCACACGAGAACTATTTTCAATGAAATTGGATTTCCTCTCAAGGATGAAACTCAATTGGCCAATTGTTTTGTTTGTTTGTCTGGTGCACAGCAAGGTAAGCAGTTCCAGCAACTCCTCTTGGTACTTGACCACTTATGCACTGAATAGCCTTGTATTGTCTACACAAAGCTGGATGGGTGCACTGTGATGTCAGCATTGCCAACATACTGCAGGTCAAGGAGAATGGCCAGTGGACTGGGAAACTGACAGATTTCGAATTTTCCAAGAATGTCACCTCTGAGGCCTCACATGATGTTCAAATAGTAAGGATTATCAACTAGTTGTATCATATACTCATGACTCTCATGACTGATAGGGAACAATGCATTTTCTGGCTGTTGAGGTGGAATATCAAAGTTACAAATTCACACCATGGCCAGCTACATTCCTAGAATGGAGTGATTGTCCTCCATTTCATATGAATTTCCTCCATGACCTCGAATCTCTGTGGTGGTGTGCTATGTGGATTTTATTTTATCACACCAATGCAGATTCCCCAACTGATAGCCCTGTTGCTCAGTTGAAAAGCTTTAACAAGGTGTTCCCTCATACTATTAAACAAGTACCCCGGTACAGCTTTCTCACCTCATTTCGTGATTGTCAGGATGCCTACAGGACCCTTTCTGCAACATACAGAGATAAATGCATTGCTGTCATCTGTGTGGCAGACATCCTTCAAAAGTACTATGAGAAGGCAGAGAAATCATATCCCATTATCTCACTTGATGATAGTTTCCTGGAGGATGTATACAAGGAAGTCTTGGATGCTCACACTGATGCCATGGAAAAACTGGGTGAGTCTGGGATTACCCTGCAACCTGTATGGCAGTATTTGGAAAGGAAGAGGGCCTTTGACAGTGGTTTGTCTGTTGTCAGACAGGAAAAGAAGGCAAGGCAAGCATGAAGGAGCAGTAGCTGGTAGTTCACATGTCTTTTTTGCACACACAATGTTGATCCTCAAGATGTCCCATAACAGTCTGGTGGACTTCATATGTTCCCCCGTTGAAAAAAGACTGGTCTGATGTCCCCCGTGTGCGCTTTCCCTCCTTTTGCTGCGTATTTGCCAAAACATATGGCAACTTGACCACTGCACTATGACCTACAAGCAATTAGTGTGTCGTATCAGAAGCAGTATTGAAGACGAACTTCGAGATTATGGCAGCAGGTACCAGAAGCGTGCATGACAAGGTGTGAAACACAGGCATGTATAGGGTTATGTCATCACAAGTCATAGTGACTGTGTTAAAACCAGATCTCTGGAAGGTAACTCCAGGATATCCAGAGTTCAGACAGGACTTGGCTTCACCTTATGTGGTGTGCCCTTGTCACAAGTCTGGGATGTCTTGTAATTTCAGAAGATGAGTTAGGGTCAGAGTTAACCTCATTGCAAGCTATGAAGGTCAAGGATAGGTCAGATGAGAGTCTAGAGACTCAAGGGGGTTGGATGGTCAGAGACTGGAGAGTTTATGATGATATTTGATCTAAGGTATCTACAACAGAAGTACAGAGACTTATAGAGAATAACTACCATAGAGTGTCACTTATATAAGTTCCCCACATATATGTAGTAAGACTTTGTGCATCTGGGCAAGGGATATATGAGATACTGTGCATGGCATAGGTGAGATGGAGGCATAGGGACCAATGGGTAGGTCATAGAAATTTGAAGTGGAGAACATACATATGTATCTGATGAAACCAAATTATAATAATTCAAAACCCACCTCAATGTCTCAAGCCCAGAATCACTCATGCTGCAAACAAGACATGCCATCCCAGTCTTCCTGACAAGCCAGTGCCTCATCACACCAGTGGGATCATTCAAAATAAGTAAATGGCTCACAGCCTCACTGTTGTGGAGGCCCAGGTATGTCATGAGAGTAATATCCAATGTGTTATGACTGTGTCGAGCAGCTATCAAAGGGGACAGGAAGACCCTTCGGCTGGAAGAAACAACCAAACCTAACAGCGGATGACGGCACTACCCAGCAGAGAGAGGAATACTGTAACCCTGGCAGGGGAGCTACAAGTGCTGGTAGCCCATCATAGGAGTGCCCATAGCAGTTGAGGTTTTAACCCAAGACTCAGGGGCCTAGTAAAGGAGGAAATGACAAGTGGTCAAAGCTGGGGTTTTACCAGCTGGGACCACCGCCTTATATATTGGCAAAGCCTGCACACAGACCAAGCAGTACACTACTATACATGGTGATAATAGATAAGGCTATGCTACATATGGTAATATGGTAATGACTGTGGGTAGGGAATGGAAGTGCAGACGGAGATGAGATGTGCAAGGCTGCCATGAGGTGAACCCTGAGATCTGGATCTGAGATCCATGGAGATGGGAATCTAGATAAATAGGATGTGATACAGGAAGGAGATTAGATCAGACCAGGAGATCTAGGAGGTGGCAGGATTGCTGTGGAGATCTGATGGAGATAAGGGTTAGGGTAGTCTAAGGGTTGTCAATATGTAACCCTAGAGGCTATGATGTCATTGATGATGTCAAGGGTCTGGACGTATCACATGATTGGTCATGTGATCAGCCTCATGGAGGTCATGTGATGTAAGAATCATGAGGAGGAAGGAAAGTGATAAAAAGAGTGTAGAGATAAAAGTTAGTTGCATGCAGTTCATAACACAATGGGACACTGCTATCAAGAATGAGCTAGAGACAAAGTCAGCTCATATCATATCTGTCAATCTGAAACTCTGAACTTAGCTCCAGACCCAACTCCAGATTTCTTTTCTGTGATCTCTGGTGCATTCTTGATGAGTCTGCATCCCTGATACTCTGGACCCTTTGTATTTAGTATTCCTTGTTCTTAGTATTATGTTCCATTCTTCACTTACAGTACATAGCCATTAGCTTCATCCCAGCTCACCCTCTGTCCCTGTGCTCTGGTACACTTAGCATCCATATTCTGGATTATTAGTAAGACCTATGTTCTACTCCTGTATATCAGTCTCTGCATTTGTAGTAGATACTTCAGTTTGAATATCAACTTGGATAATCTCCCAAACTTACTCTGACCCCCTTGAGTCTCTAGGACTCTCTTCTGAATCATCCTTGACCTTCATTACTTGCAACAGGGTCACTCCAACTTCTTCTGTCCATTCCAAAATTACAGGACACATCACACATGGTGAAGCCAAGTCCTGCTTGAACTCTAGAATTCCGGAGTTACCTCCTGGAGACCCCTGTTCTAACAGCTTAATAGCACCAGGATTTCTTCAATCCTACCTCACAAATTTTTTAACAATAGCCAAGAGCAAGGGCAGTAAAGTCACAAACTGCCTAGTGTTATATATGAACCATCTTCAGACCTCTGTCCTTTCACTTACTTCATCCATCACATGACTGGTCACATGACTGAGCCTAGACCATGACATCACATCTCATAGATCACACACCCTTTTAATTACTGCAACAACACTTCCTTATCACAGAACTCTCTCATAAGTGTATACACTAGTCATCCCACAGACCCTATGGTCTATGTGCAGGCTTCAGTAGTATATAAACCTAGGTTTCTCAGCTGGTGTCCCCAGCTTTGATCACCTGTTATTAACAACCTTGGATGATTCAGTGCATGTGAGCTTCTATTTTCTATCTTCTCCTTGCCAAGCTCATAGAAGTCTGTAAGACCAAGGCCAGTGGTACAGCATTCTGACATTCATAACACTTGGTCAAAGCTATCTACACTGCCCTCAGAAAAATATGCCATCTTGCCAGTGAAAAAATTGAGATTAGGTGATAAGAGTTTATCATCAGAAAAACTCAAGAAAGAAACAAAGTCCATTGATAATGGCTGCCAGTGCCCAGGCATAAGGGATATAGCATATCATTTCCACATGATGGAACAGGGCATACCACCTGAACAGGTTGCATATATGGTCGTCCACTGTATTAAATAAGAATAAAGTTGCTTCTTGCCCAAAGTGCACTAGGGTGGTACCTCTGTGGTTTGAGGTACCCAGGTTCATAGAACACCTGTGACATCCATTGTCAGTGCATGATACATATATGATACTTCTCATTATCAAGGATTTACCCCTTTAATGGAACCTACACTGTCCAAAGCAAGCTGTTAAAGAAGACCAAATGAACCAAACCCCTTTCCCAATTTTGAACTCCAACAATCACCCCCACAAGCATCCCCAGATGCTGGTTGAAAGATACTGGTGAGTAAGGACTGTAACATTCCAAAATTTCATCACCAACCCCAGTGTTTGGTTCTCTGGAACAGACACCTTTACAACTCTGATGATCTCCCTCTTTTGAGGGGCTGCTTGAATCGCTCCCCCAAATCAAAGAAAGGCCATACTGCCTCAAATTTAAAAACTGCCAACCTCAGTCTCCCTCCCAAGAAGAAACAATGTCATCATCACTAAGCAATGACAAACTGAAGGTGCTGCTCACAGCCCTTCTCAAGGAAAAGGAGGATAGCCCCTCCACCATTACCAAAAAGGTTGCCAATCTCAGCAAGTAGGACAGTAAGAGAGACAAATTTCAGATATGGATTACCCAAATTAAGGTCTGGGTCTTGCTCCAGAATTAGGGCTTGGGCAAACTTTGGATCATTGTAGTCCTATCTCACATAGAGGGCAATGCAGCCTCCTATGTGAGATTGAAACTTATGATTCAGAAATAGAAAACATAACTTCCACCACAGGGCAAGATTTGGGCTACCCTTGCAGCAATGACACATGCATGGCCCACCTAGAAGGTCCTTCAGAAGGAAATAAGGAACCACTTCCAAATCAACATGCTCATACACAAGTCACTGCAGAAGCTCAACTAGCTGAAGCAGCAAGGAAGATCAATTGATGAGTTCCTTCAAACATTTGAGGTTCTCTTTAAAGAAGCCGAGATCAAAAATAGTTATGGCATTGAAATCATCAAATGGGCAGTGGATGCCCAAATCTACATGCAGGTCCACCTCCACATGAATATGGAGAATGACATCTTCAAACTGATCAACATTTATTGAAAAGTTGGTCATTCATTCGAGTCCACAGAGATAAACAACAATAAACAATAATAAGTAGCACCACACTATGGCTTACATGATGTGACTGACAAGTCTCATGGTCAGTATGTGGTCAGTCTGGTGTGCAATCACCAAGCTTAACAAGTGGTTGTCACTGAAACCCTGTCTGAAACCAAGGCCCATATGACAATCTCCTTCCAACAGGAGTAATTGGACAAAGCTCACACCTACTGTGCCAATGTCTTCAAAACTTTGGCAAAGCTCAGACCAAAACAGCCAAGTCTTTAAATGGAAGCAGCTAGTTGATGGTAGAGTGTTGCCTAGCAAGCTGGACAAAATAAAAGAAAAAATATAACTAGAAATATCAAAAAAATAGTTACTGCACATTTGAATCTCTCAACTAGGGATGATAGTGACATTTATATATGATCTGGTTATGAGCCAATGGATTTGGCATCATGTACTACTGCACCTGTAAGTCTGGATGAACTCCATTGTGCCAGTACAAGAACAGTAAGTGTAGATAACTTGTTGACTGTGCTCAAGGGAGAAATCCCCATAGCTGGCATTGAGCCTGTAGCCAAGTTCTCAGAGTGTACCAAGGAGGACTTCCCAATCCATACAATCAGCCAGGTGCTGAATAATTTCATAGAATCTGATATATCTGAAGGAGAGTCTCTTCAGAGCTTGGCACCAGACAACAAATATAATGTGCTTAATTCCCTTTTTAAGAATGATTTGGCTGACCTTAACCATAACAAAATCCCTATGCAAGAAATGATCAGTGGAGGAGAGAGAGTTTACAGTGGACATTGCCATCCTCTTCTCTTTGGGTAATACAAAAAAAGATGATAACATAAAAGTACTAATTGATAGCAGTGCTGTCAATACATTCATCAATCACAAATGGTGCATTGAAAACAAGGTTACATAACTTCATCCCTCTTGTATAGCAGATCCAGGTTTTTGATGCTGACAGAACTCCGGGCAAGACTCATAAGGTGACTCACCAGATTAAGCTCATCATGGCTCTCCAGGATCATGAAAAAATCAATGCCTGTGTCATGGAGCTGGGCTCCAACCAAATGATTATTGGATATGACTGGCTTACCCACCATAACCCATCAACTGGGTCAAGAAGAAATTTGACTTTGTTCACATGCACAGAGGATTGTGATAACTGGAAAATGTTCATGAATGTGAATGGTCTCCATCTGGGTCATTGAAGAAGGGGTAAAAGAAAAGATCCCAGTAGCCTATCATGATTTTCTTGACATATTCTTGGAGCAGGAATCTAATTGCATGCCCTTGTGGAAGCACTGAGTCATGCTGTCTAACTTCATTCCAAGGAAGGGGAGAGTTATCCCACTATCTGACACAGAGTTAGAAGAAGTACAGACTTTCATGAACAAGGAAATCAAGAAAGGGTATTTTTGACCAAGCAACTCTTCTCGAACTTCTTTATTCTGAAAAAAGATGGTAAGAAATGGCTTATAATGACTACCACTATTTAAATCAAGGAACCATCAAGAATCCATATCCTTTACCCCTCATTTTGTAGCTTATCAATCATCTCAAAGGCATATGAATATTGGCCCTGTTTTGATGAGGATGGGTGGCAGATTCTGGTGGAGTATTAGTTATGTGTGCAAAACATGGTAACCATGTACCTGGGGCATTGCCCTTTCCCTTCTGGTCTTTTAACCCACCTGCCTTTGTTGCCTTTGCTGCATTTCCTCCTCGTCTGCTCTATTTGTTGCATTTAGCCTTGAGGCCTTGGCACCAGTCGCACATTCGACCTTCATGACCTCAGCATTGGACATTGGCACAAGCACACCCGGTGCGTGGCTTCCCATGGGTGATGAACGTGTCACCTGTGGCAACTTTCTTTGGCACCAGCTTATTGTCTTCGTTCTCATCATCCGATATAATTAATCCTCTGCTGGTAATAATCCAAGTGGTTAGTATAGAGGCCATGATATATGAGTAGGTCACTTCTTACCTTGGTCAGTTGTGCTGGAATTACAATGACAGGGAGTCACTTCTTCACACCTGTGCCTTTGCTGGTCCCTGGAATCAGATTCGCTGGGGCCAGTTCTGCCTCTGCTAGGGTTGTTATTGGCTCGACTTCCTCCAGGACTCAAGCTGGTTCAACATCTTCTAAGGCTCATGTCTTTTGATCCTGTTGCTGTCATTGGATGAGACTGCCTCATCCTTCCATCAGGCAGCAGTTTCGTTGGCCTCTTTAATCATTTTCACAACCCCTGTGTTGAGAATCACCTCAACATCAAGACGGTGTGCATCTTGTAGGCACCCAACTGTTGAGTTTAGTGATTATGCACTCTCAACATGACTGACTACTGTACTAATCGTGACTGACCACTACTGTCAGTCATGTCAGTCATGTTGGTACTTATTATTGTTTATTGTTGTGTACACACATGTAGTACAACCTGCGAGTTCCATGTCCGGACTCCTTAGTCTTTGACATTGGACTCCAGCTGCCCGACTCAGCTGCTTTAACACCAACTGCATGTTTCTGCAACAGATTAGTGACCAGAACGTAAATGAGAATCAGTCACGTACCACGGTTACCTCCCACTCAACTCACTTGCAGCCTTGAGGTTAACCCGAGCATGGGCTTGCAGATCATCTTTGGCTGGTGGTTATGTGAATGCGAGGATTTCTTTGAGGTTGGACATTTTTGCATAGGCATGAGGTGAAATGAGAGGAGAGGGAGATGAGGGAGAGAGGCACAATGTGTTGCAGAGTTCCGACACATCATTCAATCCACCCACACCACTATTGTTCACTTGCTGAGCTGTGACTTCCCACAGTATTCAAGTTCCCTGCAGATGTAGGAGGTCAAGCCCTCCCTCCTATGGTTACAAGCCCCTTTTTTTGGTCTGTTCGAGCATCCACTCAAGTGTCCATTATGTCCGTCATCCATCCAGGTAGGTCATTTTTGGTAATTGTACTTGTGGATCACTTTAAGGGTGAGGGTTCTTGACAAGGTATTGCAATTTTATATTTCAACCTCCTTTGCCTATGCTGATATACAAAACATTTTGTTGACCTATGAAGTTTGCATGGATAAATTACATACAAGTGGTCAGTTCTGCCAATGAACATCACCTTGCTTGTAGATTATATAGAGAAGAGACATGGCATACAGGTGGGTTAAATTGGGAACACTGATGGTGTTCGGGTAGTGGTGACATCATAGGAACTGGGGAAATAGGCTGAGTGAGACATTCACAGGTGCAAGCAGATCATAGAGGGAAATTCCCAAAGTGCATCACCACTTGTCCATTTCATATGATTCATGGCACATTTTTCTTTACAGATTCAATGTTGAAGCTTCCACTCCACTTCTAGCACCAGCTGATGCATTCCAGGTAGCACAGTGTCCTCCAGCCCCTTCCCCTGCCCCCACCTCTATTGCCCCACCCCTCTTTCCCCCACCTCTCCTGCTCCTGCCCCTTCTGCCCTTACTCTCTGCATTGTGGAGAGAGCTTGAGGGGCTCAGATGCCTGGTGAATGAGTGTATAACAAAGAACACCCCCAAGATTGGGTATGTCTGCTGGAACAGGAACAAGGATGTACAGGTAAGTGGTTGAGTAAATGTGTTGTTTTACTGCCAGTATTCTGGAAATCTCTTGGCCCTGCTCGACTTCTCCCCTCGATTTTGGAATTGACCCATGTCCCCTCCCCTGTCACTTTGGGTGCTCCAATCTTGGGCCCCGGGAATGATTTGCAAGGAATGAAATCACAGTAGCAATGGAAATGGGACATTGAGTTGCTCAGTGGGTGGGACCCATACAGCCTTGCTTGAGATGCTGGAATGACCTAATCCTCTGCCCACTCAGGTTTGTCTAATATTGCAATTTGTGTTTGGGGATATTTGTTTTAGGATAGCAATGTTTGGTGGGCTGGTGTACCCAGGGTACCCATGATGTGTGATGGTTCTCAATCCCCCTAGATGGGCATGCTAACAGCTTGCCTAATTCATAGATGAACCTCCTAGGCCAAAGTGGAACATGCCTAGTTGCCCATCCTATCCAGCCTGCCATCCCTCCCCCCAGACTGGTCTACCATCCTTGAGGGTTTAGGAAGCACTTGCCCAAAAAAACAAAGAAATTAATGGCTTAGAGTCACTGCATGTCAGATGATGATAAGCGTACTAGGGTCATCTCATTTTCCACGTACCCATCAAGCTTGAACCTTGGCAGCTCTGCTTGGGCTTTGAGAAAAAAAGGAGAGCTGCTCCAAACACATTGTGAGGCCCTTGCCCATGTGGTCCTAAGTCTTTGTTTCCACTCATTCATCAGTGTCAGCCAGTGAGGAGCTTGCATGTGAAACTGTCAGAAGCTGGTGTACATGGTTATGAAGGATTCGGATTTGCAGTGATATCTGGTCATTGACCCTGTGCTAGCTCACAGTGTGGAGAAAACCTGATAATATAACATGGTGGTGCACACAGAAAGGATTGGGCACTACATTCCCCCCCCCCACCATTTATTTGGTGGCATGCCTGCTCTGCATCATCTCTGGACTGTGCATGTTGTTAAAAGATCCTTGCCCCAGTGTTCAGGCAATTTTGCTGCTTTGCTGCTTCATGCAATCTCAGTGATCCTGTGCTCATAAAGACCAGGCTAGTGGATTTCAGCGCCACTCCTAATGCTAGTGGACAAGCCTCTCAGCATCAATCTGGCAGAGGGCCACTCCTTTGAGTCAAAATGTGAGGGTGTTTGTGCCCTGGAAACATCTGGATATTCAGCGGAAATCAGTGTGAGAAAAGTATCCATCTGATCACCCAATTCCTTCCCAAACACTTACTTCCCTTCTAACTCCAGGGCAGTCACCCTCTAATAATGTGAGGGACACCTTCCCCACCCCAGCAGCCTTGCAGTCACAAATTTAGGAGACCACTGTGGCACTTCCCAGATGCCTGCAGGATAAATTTACAAGGTGGTGGTGAGTGCAGGGAGGAAATGAGTCACTGCATGCCAACACATTCCTGACAGGGCATGCCCGGACATCAGGACAGTGCAGTGGGAGGGCAGCTATGGTGATTTTCCTCCAATTAACCCATCTGCCACCCTTTCTATCTATCTCATCATCTAAGCAATTAATTACTGCCATCCCTGCCATAGCTTCAGTCAGCGTCCAATGAAGTGAGTGTCACACATTCCACATCATTTTATGATCATCCTCCTGAGCAAACATCCATAAACCCCAGTGTACTTCTTCCCCATTGACCTCTCGAGTATCTTCCTGGTATGGATATCTTTCCTCTTTTGTCGCCTCTCCTTCTTTTCCTCGTGCACGACCTAACCGAACCATTGCGATGTCAGGCAGTCGCACTCTGAGGTGGAGGGGGGGTCAAGGGTGACATCAGGTACTTGCACTCTGAAATGATGGAGATCAAGGGTGATTGATATGAGTTCTCTCAAAAATACGACTCACTTTATGACAGCCCTGGTTTTGTTTCATTTACTTATGATACTGATCTCTAGACAATGTACTGCCCTTACTCTGTGAAATTTGGGCCATTTCACTATTCCAGGCAACGTGCACTCTGTGTTAAGCAGCTGAGTCGAGCAGCTGGAGTCCAATGTCAAAGACTAATATTAGTGCAGCTAATAGGCACATACCTGGAGTCCAATGTCAAAGACTAAGGAGTCCAGACATGGAACTCGCAGGTTGTACTACATGTGTGTACACAACAATATAAACAATAATAAGTACTAACATGACTGACATGACTGACAGTAGTGGTCAGTCACAATTAGTGTAGTAGTCAGTCATGTTGAGAGTGCGTAATCACTAAACTCAACACTCTGAAATGATCCAAAATCAAAGGGATGTTGCTAGAAGAGTGCTGGGATGATGGAAATCCTCAGCCATGTGGACCCATGATCTGGAAGCAGACAGATCCATAAATGATGATGTAAGACATCTACCCAGTCAGTAGAGATAAAAATAAATAAAAAACAGGAGAAGATATATGCCTTTTTTCTGTTGATGATCTCCAGCAATTGGTGATGAAGAATGTTGCTCACAGTTCACAGTAGGGGAATCTTCTACCCAAAAGGGTGGAGGATCCTGCACATCTGAGCCAGATTGAAGGCTTAGATGATTAGGTTGATCTGTGTGACTGATGTCAGTATCTCATATATGAAAGAAATAAATTGAACCCTCTTATTTCGGGTAAAGCAGATCTACTCCTGAGCTGCATGTGTCCAGATAAACAACCTCTGACAAAAGAACTTTGGAGCTGGTAGACAAAATCCATGTCTTCAGCTCATTTTTCCTTGAGATTTACTTCCGAGGTGTGAGATTCCTTCAGTGAACTACCACCTGCCCACCTTAGATGCCAGATCACATGTCAGAATGCATGTCCAACACAACAAACCTGTTTGCTGGGACATTGGACAGAATGGCAGCTCCATTGCCATTGGCTTGTGGCCCTTTACCCACTTCAGTCCCAGTGTCTCTCTACTTTCATGAAGCAAAGCTTGAAATCCAGAGGGGAGTCTTCAGGTCAGCAGGTGTGTATTGAGCAGCAGCCCAGGTAGAAGGACTCACATTCTCTGGTGCATTGAAACAGTGAATGTCCAGGTCCACTTCCAATCCTTGCTCCAAGAACCTGTTAGAAAGACTAGATATCATGAACATGACCATGAATCAACTTGGCATGTCTTCGCCCCCCATACTGTATAGCTTAGTGATTACGCACTCTCAACATGACTGACTACTACACTAATCGTGACTGACCACTACTGTCAGTCATGTCAGTCATGTTGGTACTTGTTGTTGTTTATTGTTATGTGTACACACACGTAGTACAACCTGCGAGTTTTATGTCCGGACTCCTTACTTAGTCTTTGACATTGGACTCCAGCTGCCCGACTCAGCTGCTTAACACTAAGTCCACAGTGAACATGAAACTCTGCTGTTGCAAATGACACGATCAATTCCTGAAGCTAGCATTCAGCTATATGATGTGACATAGATTCCCGTAGAACTTTGCCCATCCCATTATAGCAGATAGGCCCTCATATTATATATAATGCAGCAAAACAGGCAGTCAGCCTGCATGGAACTGTAATAGATGCAGCCATTTCCATACTTCTTCTCCTAGGAATGGAAGTTTCCAAGAACAGCATAGAAATGAAAAACAAGAAAAGCAAGCCATCACTGACTGGCCAGAGCCAACCCAGTTAAAATGAGTCCAAGCTTTTCTCAGGTTGTGTAATACCACTGAATGATCTTACTAAGAAAGATACCCCCTTCTGGTGGGATGAAAAAAAACATGCAGCCTTTCTCACACTGAAGAAGAAATTCATGGAAGCACCACTTCTTGCCTATCCAGATATATAATTCGAGACAGATGTGTACTAAGATGGACACATCTGATATTGCAACTGGAGCAATCCTCTGGCAGGAATGTGAAGACAAGCAATGGCATCCATGTGCCTTTTTGTCTCACTCCTTTGATGCAACTGAGTGCAACTATCCCATCTATGACAAAGAACTGATAGCAGTAATTTGCGCTCTTGAAGAATAGCAACACTATTTAATTGGTTGAGAACAGTTTGAGGTCTGGACAGATCATAAAAACCTGGAGTATTGGAAAAAGCCCCAAACCCTTTCAGGCTGACAAGCCAGATGGCATGCCCTCCTCCAGGAATTCAACCTTGAATTTGTGTATTGACCTGGCTCTCTCAACTATGCCAACCCTCTCTCCTGCCAACCCAACCATGGTGATGTAGTCGAGAATTTCAATAAGAATGTCATGATACTACCAGCTAAACTATTTATAAAAAATATTACTTTAGATCAGTATACCTCCATGATTTCGCCAGCTGGATTTATGTTCCCCCCCTTTCATCCATGCTGAGATCCTTAAAATGTACCATGATGATTCCCTGGGGGTCACAATGGGCAAGCCTGCACATATCATATCATAAATCACTTATATAAACCACTGCTACATGTGCACTCTCATGAAGGGTTCATCCAAAGCACCTGCAGGAAAAATTCTCCTGCCTTCCATGACTAGTCATCTATGGGAAGATATATGTATCTATTGATTTTGTTACCAGACTACCCCTTGTTAGCACCTTTTCTAAAGAAATTATCTATGTTCCATGTTCAAAGTCAGTTTCTTCAGTAGATTTAGCTAAAATATTTTAGGACCACATGTGGTCTCAACATGGAATCCCCCATTCAATTATATCAGATAGAGGGCCACAGTTCATGTCTACCTTTATAACCAAACTATGTCAATTATTGGGCATTGAGCAGAAGCTTTCCACTGCATATGTTGAGTTTAGTGATTACGCACTCTCAACATGACTGACTACTACACTAATTGTGACTGACCACTACTGTCAGTCATGTCAGTCATGTTAATACTTATTATTGTTTATTGTTATGTACACACATGTAGTACAACCTGCGAGTTCCATGTCCGGACTCTTTAGTCTTTGACATTGGACTC
>JBBPKT010000052.1:0-53913 GCA_038089395.1 Pulveroboletus frians
GAACGCTTCCATAGGACTTCGGTAACTCCTATGTAGGAGTTGTAGGGGTTCGTCCGGAACTTCGTTAAGGAACTTCGGAGTTGGACAGGAGGGCCCGGAGGAGATCGGAGTTGTCATCTCCAACAGGGGGCATGCAATGGCACACCCACCACCACAACGACAGGTAAAGGTGCCGTGATGGTGCATCCACCACATCTGGGACGATGACGTGGGCAAGGGTATGCAACCAGTGCAACCACCACACCGAAGATGACAATGTGGGTGAGATTATGCAGCAGTGCATCCACCACCACCACAATGACAACCAGGCAGGGGCACTGCAATGGTGCATCCACCACACCAGCAACAACAATGTGGGCAAGGGTATGCAACAGCACACCCACCACCACAACGATGACGTCATGGGCAAGGACACTGCAACAGCACATCCACCACACCAGCAACGACAACGTGGGTGGGGGTATGCAATGGTGCACCCACCACCATCACGATGACAACACAGGCAGGGGCACTGTGACAGCACATCCACCACACCAGTGATGATGATGTGGGCGGGGGTACACAACGGCACACCCACCACCACAATGACAATGTTGTGGGCAAGAACACTGTGATGGTGCATCTACCAGCCCACCCACCACCACCCCACCACATGGGCACCACGACAGCGCATCTACCACACCAGTGATGATGAGGGTACACAACGGCACACCCATCACTGCAACAACAACATGGGCACCATGACAGTGCACCCACCACCACACCAGCGACAATGAGGTGGGTGAGGGTATGTGACAGCACACCCACCATGATGGTGCATCTGCCAGCCCACCTACCACCACCCCACCATGGCTTCTGGGGGCTTGGGGGCTTGGCCTGGCCCAGCCCAGGCTTCACAAAACCCCAGGCTGGGCTCTGAGCCCCACCCAGGCCCCATTGATGGCTTGGCTCAGCCTGGCTTGTGAGGGCTCAGCTTAGCCAGCTCATGATTTTCAGGCTGGGCCTGCACAACACTAGTCCTAGGTTGCTGAGTGGGCTAATGAGCACACTCGGGGCTCATAACCTTTTAGTGCAAGAAAGTGAGGAGTGGTCAAAAAGGATGCCCAATAGCCCAATAGGTGGAGAAAGTCGTTATGGTTATTATTGGTAGAGGATGTAGTACAGTCCGAAGGTAGTCCCTGATTATGTAATTGTGGTGACTCTATGACTGCACTATGTTTGTAATAAGGTACACATGCAATATGCGACAACACCATGGGCAGGGGAGGTCTGGATTATGTCAGGCAGCATGCTGGCAGGAGCCATAGGGCAGGGACTGGATTATGTCAGATGGTGTGCTAGCAGGAGTCATAACTGAGGGGGTGGGGAGGCTTGGATTATGTCAGGAAGTGTGCATGTGCTAGTGAGAGCTGCATAGCCAAGGAGGCCCACTCTGTCTGCAGTACAGTGAGGTAAAGGTATTTGGGGCAGTATTTAATGCTGGTGGCAAGAGAATAAGATTTTCAAGTCATATTTGACTTAACAATCCTCTTTTGGGCTAAGTTTAGTCATACTTGCTTTTCGGGAAGCACAGGTGCGAAAAGCAGGCTGTGATTTTACTGATAGGCTTACCGTGTGACATGTGCCACATTTGTCATGTCTTACAAGTGCTTACCATGCTCTAGTAGGGTGGTGGTCGTGATGTTGTTGCTCCACCTCCCTTCCCCAGTGGTTACTCTTACCAAAGCACATTTCCCCCGCACCTACTCCCCAAGACCGTTTTTTCAGGTGCCTGGCAGGTGAGGCCCTGTGAGAAATTGACAACCGGAAATCGAGGCACAGCTATGGATGTACATAACCATAATGCTAGCACATACTAGCATTGACCCAAATATACTTAAGGGTTTCAGTGGGGTCTAGAGATTCGAGTTGGAGACTCCTATAGCAATGCTGGTCTGGCTTTTATATACACTATTCTATTGACCGATGGATCAAGTAGATCACTGATTGGCGTCTGATTACTGTTGTGATCGCATTGATTAGTGAGCTTGGTCCCCTAGCCAGGTGCAGCTTGCACCTATTTGGTCCTAGACTCCTAGCGGCGAAATCCTACTAATTGCTGGTGCGACATGATACACTACTCGCATCACGCAACCCTACCCAGTGTACGCTCTCTTCTATTACATCTTGCCATAGCTCGACGGTCAGATTTACCATGGCCAGTAATGCCCTGAGCATGGCGCGCCCCAGTATGAGACGTCTAGCAGCCCTACGTCTTACTACGTATCTGCAGGTCCCCTATGCCACCCTCGTTCGTTCGGTACTCGGTTCTCCACCCAATTCACAGGAAATATCGCACATCCGCAAGCAGTTGACAGAAGAAGGTCTTTTGTTAGCGATCCAGTCCATCCTGCCGTCCAAATTAGGCCACATCCACGAAGCTGAAGCTTATGAACCACTCGGTAACATGATCTCGAGTATCTTGGGTCAAGTGCCCGACTGCCCATTTTCCTTTTCATTTGTCGCAGAACCATCTGCAGCACCCTCCTCAAGTCATGGAAACGGGTCCCGCCCGGACGCGTGCATCGTACTTGGACCTCCTGGCACCAATGAACGACGTTGGGAAGAGGTTGCTATTCCTTTCGAATTTGACAAGTGTAACGATGGCTATGGTGAAACTGAGTATGATGTGTGTTATCATTCGTTCGTTTAAGCCAGGATTGACAATCTCCATTACAGAACAGACGAAATATGTTATGGAACCTTCACAACGTCATGCGTGAGGATCCGCGTCGCCGGTTTGCTCTCGGAATCACAGTCGAGGACACAACGATGAGAATCTGTTACGCCAACCGTGCATTCCTCGCCGTCTCAGAGCCTGTCGACTTCATTCGAGTATGATTCATTGGGTTATGTAGTAACTTTCCGAAGGTCCTGATGGCAATTATCTAGGACATCGATCAAGTAATTTCTCTCTTTTACATGATCGGGAGGAAGCAGGAGGTGGACCTAGGGTGGGATCCCACTGTCGAGCGCATCCACGATGACATATACAAGTTCACGATCGGCGGACAACCTTATACCACGAAGCGTCCACTTGCGATGTATGGTGCAGATATCATCATCGGGCGTGGCACACGGGTATATTTAGCTCAGGATATGGACGGGAATGAAGTCGCGATAAAGGACTCGTGGCGCGAACATGGTCACGAGTCTGAGGGAACCATTCTGAGCAAGATTTTCCAGGACATTCGGGCCAGGTTTGGCGAAGCAACCGATGCGGAGAAATATTTTGTTCGAATCCTCGCTTGCGAAGACGTCGTCATCTCTGGCAGCCCTGACATCACGCTCACCCTAGAGAACGAAGAAGGTGTGAAATGGACGTCTGTCGAGGCGTGCCGCCTTTCTGGTTCACCTTCTATTCCTAGTATAGGGGGTGTACGACGCATGGTCATTCGATCGACCGACTTGCAATGTGACGCTCGTCAAGGAGACACCATCCCATGCAGAATACACACTCGGACTGTTTTCAGAGACGTTGGAAGACCTCTCGAGGATATCAAGTTCCTGGCTGATAGTTTTTCGTGCTTATCTGATGCACAAAAAGGCAAGCTGTTTGAATTCTTTGATTTGTCCACGATTTACATGATGAAAAGCATTGTATTATTTGCACAAGGCCGGTTGGGTACACCGTGATTTCAGTGTCACCAATGTATTGTGGGTCGAGGAGGATGGTCACTACATCGGAAAGTTGTCAGATTTCGAGTATGCAAAGAAGGTTGACTTTAGCACCTCGCCCGATGTTCGAACGGTGAGGCATCATTGAATCCTCCGATACCGTCACCCTCACTATGAATAGGGAACGCGGCAATTCATGGCTGTCGAGGTGGAATCTCTGTTGCACCTCTTTATGCCGGAAACACTGGGAAACGACATCTCGTTTCCTCCGTTTCACATGCATTATCTCCATGACCTCGAATCCCACTGGTGGGCTGCTGTGTGGATTCTGCTATATCACACCGACGAGAAGGCACCGCCTGAAAACCTCTACTTACAGCTGGAAAAATTCAACCGTGCGTTCCCTTCATACGTGAATGGAACGGCACGCTTTGTCTTCTTCCAGTATCCACACTTTACTTGGGCTACTCTGTCGGCGTCATACAAAGAGCGGTGCAAACCTGTGCTCAAGTTTGCCCATGCTCTGAAAGACGCCTATAGGCAAGCTGAGAAGTCATTCCCTACTATCGAACTCTCCGACACACTCGTGGACGATCTACACAAAAAGGCATCGGACACATACCGTGAAACGAGAGCGCAGTTGCAGACATCCGACATCCATCTACAGACCCTGTACAATGCCCTTAAAAGGAGGAACTCGGGTGATTTACCCATGGATCGGGCAGAAAAGAAGGTGAAACGAGCAGAGTAATATTAGATGGTAGCTACATCTTGTCACATCTGCTTATAATGTCGTTCCTTGGCACAACTTAAGAGTTGCTTACTGATATAACTGTAAACGAACGACGTGAGTGTAAGCATACTTGGAGGTGCAGGTGACAGCTTCACTGCTTGGTTTTTCAGTTTTTTTCACATGGTTCGGGTGGTCGTGCCCCCGACGCGGAGGGAGCAGGCTGTCGCTCAGCGCCCATCCTCCGCCAGGCTGCTCTTCAACCATCATTTTAGTCACTGATCCATGCGAGCGCGGTTGTCTGGCATGGGTAAGTAATGGAAGGCTGTAAGGCGGAAATGACCCACCACCCCCCGAGTGGGCAGTGTGGGCGCAAAGCTCGGCCTAGGGTACAAGAACGACGTGTCACTGGGCGATTATCCAGGGAAACAATGTTCTCCAACTCACTCCTGCCCAACGTGGACGCCTTTGCCTTTGATGCCCTGGCAGAGGCAGGTAGACCCTGGAACTGGAGAGAAGTTTGCATTCGAACACGATAGAGCTCGCTATTTTTTTTGAACGGCTCATTGGTCGGCGCGGCGGGATTGATGGGGCGGGATGGCACGCTCCACATTGGTTGAATCTCCGCGCATGTACCAACTACGCCAAAGGGCTGCCCCGACCCACTTCAAATGGACGAAAGGCCATAACGGGGACCCTGGAAATGAAAACGCAGACCGATTAGCGAAGGAGGCCACGACGAAGGAAACCCCAGCGGAAATCGACACATCATCCCGGACCCATTCCGACTGGACGGCATGAAACTCACCACGCTCACGCAAAAAAAAGCCTACCGAGCGATGATCGATTGATCAACAAGAAAAGACTACCCTACTTAAGACGAACTTTAATGAACCTCGACATCGCAAGACACGCATTGCAGGACCAAACGAACGACCTGGAAACCGATAGGACATTATGGGCTGGCATCCGTCACCCAGACCTCCGCAGAAAAGTCCAACAATTCCTCTACAAAACGATGATCGGCACGATGAAGGTCGGACCATTCTGGACTTACGTCCCCAACGAACACAGGGCTAGATGCACCCGCTGCGACTACGCGGAAGAAACAATGGAACACATCCTATCCGAGTGCCCGGCGCCAGAAAACACTTTCACCTGGAACCTAGCTCACACGCTATGGCCGCCCTCCGAGGAAAATTGGGCCACCCCCTCGATAGGCCAAATCCTAAGTTGCGGCTCTATAAAACCGAAAAGACACGATGAGGCTCGCCCGACAGGCCTCGAATGCGGTCACGCAAGGCTCAAATGGATACTAATCTCGGAAACAGCGTACATCATCTGGGAAACGAGGTGCGAACGCGTAATCAACGGAACACGACCCACGCCGAAAGCCCTACGAACCAAGTGGCTGAACCGGATCACCGACAGACTAGAAACAGACAGACACGCAGCAAGAGCAACCCGAAAACCCAAAAATACACAAAAGGTAATAAACACCTGGACGTCAACGCTCATCGACCCAACAGCACTCCCCCCCGACTGGGCTACGAACATAGAGGTTTTAGTGGGTATTGACCTGCCAAGGCCCCCTGCGAACACCGGGGACACCTGGTAAGGTACCGAGTCCCACACCCCCTGCGAAAGCAGGGCGTGCGTAAAGGCATTTTTCCTCGGACCGGACGACCTCCCAAGGCGTCCGCCTTAGTGTACTGTGTAAGACTAGTTTAGTCGGTCGTTACACACTTGTCCAAAAAAAAAAGAATCTCCGCGCATGGCCCAATCGCCGACCGGACGTTCGGACTGCGCGAATAGTTCGGATGTTCGGAAAATTCAATTGTCAGATGCAATCCTCCCAATACCGGGCTGCCCGAAAACGCATTACTGTACGCTCGGACCGTTTCCAATACTTCCAGTTTGTCAGTCGTATGACGTGCTGAGCGAGTGCCATTGAGTCCCTTGCTGGCCATCACTACACCAGTATCGCGAGCGAAGTGCAACTCCCTTTGTACAACATAATTATATGTGACTACCGTCTAATGGTCATACTTGTCTCGCCTTCTTCTTTGCCTGACCAGCTGGTGAATCATCTGGGTTCCTCCTTTTAATGGTGTCGTGCAGGATCCGTAAATGGATGTTGGATGTCTGCAACCGCTCTCTAGTTTTACAGTATGCGTCCGATGCCTTCTTGTGTATATCGTCCACGAGTGTGTCAGGGAGTTCGATAATAGGGAATGATTTCTCAGCCTGCCTGTAAGAGACTCGCAGAGAGTTGGAAAAGTCGAAAACAGGTATACAGTGATCTTTGTATGACGCCGAAAGAGTATCCCGACTAATTTGGGGACATTTAAAGAATGTAAGGCGTGACTTCTGCTCGGCAAGTGGGAACGCGCAGTTAAATTGTCTCAACTGCGCGTTGAGGTCGTTAGGGGGTGACTTCTCATCAGTGTGGTTTAATAGAATCCACATTGCAGCCCACCAGTGGGATTCAAGGTCGTGGAGATAATTCATGCGAAATGAAGGATATGAGGAGCTTTGGTTGTCCAGTATTTCTGGTGTGAAGAGGTATGACTGATGTTCCACCTCGACAGCCATGAAATGGAATATTCCCTGCCAATAGTGAGGGTGCATCAGTATAGGGGGATTCATGCCTTACTGTTCGAACGTCGTGCGAGGTGTTGGAGTCGACTTTCGTCGCATATTCAAAATCTGACAACTTCCCGATATGGCAACCGTTGTCTTCGACCCACAGCGTGTTAGCGGCGCTGAAATCGCGGTGCACCCAACCAGTCTTGTGCATATAATACAAGGCTGAATATCCCACAAATCATGGGTGAATGAAAAAAATCAAAAAATGGAACTGCTTACCTTTTTGTACATCAGATAGGCACGAAAAACTGTCACCCAGGAGCCTTATATCCTCAAGCGGTGTTCCAATATCCTTGAAAACAGTTCGGGTGTGTATCCGCCATGGGACTGTGTCACTGAAACAAGGAACACGTTGCATGATGGATGGTCGAGTGACCTCTGGCACATGTCCTTCACTGAGGGAATGACATGGTGTAGAGAGGTGGGAGGGGTCGATGGGAATCCATTTCACACCTTCTTCGTTCTCTAGGGTGAGCGTGATGTCAGGGCTGCCAGAGATGACGACGTCTTCGCAAGCAAGGATTCGAACGAAATATTTCTCCGCGTCGGTTGCTTCGCCAAACCTGGCCCGAATGTCCTGGAAAATCTTGCTCAGAATGGTGCCTTCGGAGTCGCGGTCATGGTCCCGCCACGAGTCCTTTATCGCGACTTCATTCCCGTTCCTATCTTGCGCTAAATATACCCGTGTGCCACGCCCGACCATGCTATCTGCACCATACGTTGCAAGCGGACGCTTCGTGGTATAAGGTTGTCCGCCAATGGTGAACGTGTATGTGCCATCATGGAGGCGCTCGACAGTGGGATCCCACCCGAGGTCCACCTTCCGCTTCCTCCCAATCATGTAAAAGAGAGAGATGACCTGGTCAATGTCCTAGACAGTCGCCATCAGGACCGACAGCGCCCACACATCAATGGCCTACCTGAATGATGTCTACAGGCTCTGAGACAGCGAGGAGTGCACGGTTGCTGTACCAGACTCTCATATTCGCGCTCTCGACTGTAATTCCGAGAGTGAACCGGCGAAGTGGATCCTCACGCATGATGTTATGAAGGCTCCATATTATCTTTCGTTTGTTCTATGGAATAGGGATCGTAAATGCTAGCTTAAACGAAGGAATCGTGACATACATCTTTCTTATCTGGACCTTTCGCTGCCTTTTTGAACTCGAAAGGAATGGCGATCTCATGCCAATGCTTCCTATTAGTGCCAGGGGGCCCGAGTACAATGTATGCGTCTGGGCGGGATGTGTTTTTACGAGTCGAGGTGGGTGCCGCAGACGGATCCGCGACAAAGGAAAATGGGCAGTCGGGCACTTGACCCAAGATGTTCGAGATCATATCGCCGAGTGGTTCATAAACATCGGCTTCTAAGACGCCCGACGGAGACAGAAGGCGAGACTGGACCGCTGACAAAAGACGTGTTTCTGTCAACTGCTTGCGGATGTGCGATACTTCCTGTGATTTGGGTGGAGGATTGAGTGCCGAACGAATGAGGGTGGCAAAAGGGACCTGGAGATATCTTCCAAGATCCTCGAGAACTGCTCGACGTCCCATATCGAGGCCTCCCATGAGATAGCCACTGTTTGAGGTTGAGCGTACAACCGGTGTCGTATCTCGACGAAGAGACAGCAAATTCGTTCGCGGAGTGATAGGGGCACTACTACCACTGGCCATGGTGAATGCAACGGCAGAGAAACTGCAGGGTATGATTAAAAAAAGAAAGCTACAAGCTTCCAGGGTATAGGATGAGCCTTGAGGAAACGGTCAAACAGTACCTCTATGCAAGGTGGTTGACTGAGAGGCAGCGTCCTCGCAAAAATACACGAGATATCACGTGATACGGTTTCCTCGACACCAACCAAGGGCAGCTTGTGTCCAACTTGAAGCTTGGTTCACTTTTTCAATCAGACACCGACTGTGCCATGGTTGACTTCATAGTAAGCCATCCAGTTGAGCAACTAGAGTTGTGTAAGCAAAACTCATTCGCACCGTACAAGGAAGATCTTAGTACGCAGCTAAAAATTCACGAGGCAGTCGGTGCAGTCTCGAGCTGTTACTTGGGTGAGTGAGGACAACGATTCCCATCTGAGTGTGTCTCCGAATTGCTGCTGGGCCTTAGCGCAACCAATGTAGATGGATGACGCAACGTGGCGGAAATAATGTCCGCGTTGACGTGCGAAGCGCACCCTGTGGAAAGCCATGTTGGGCAGTCAGTCACCCGGGTGGAACTCACTCGGCGGGACGACGTGAAAATGTTGTGCAGATGCCAAGACCGTTCCAGCTCGTTGCAGTGTAGCCTGCTCCCATCAAGGAAGGATAATCAACGGATCAAACGCTATGTAAGCCTGGGCTAACTCGTCCGTTATAGCTCAAATTATTTGCCACCGGACCGGTTGCTCATTCAGGTCCATCCGGTGTTTTGCGGCCGATGGAAAGATCCCTTCAAAAGCCCAAGAGTCGATATGTCATAGATCTTCCCTTAGAGTGAATGAATGCACTCACCGAATTCACCGCTAATCAGATCTCAATCCGCCTCATTGGGGTCAAGAAGCTTTGCTTCGCATCCAGGCCTGACGTTGCCCAGTACCATACTTGGCGCCTACATTGCAAAGAATCCAAATATGTGCCACTGTCCCTCGCCACGCAAAGTAAGGCGCATCCTCATGAATGTCGTCAAATATGCTGTATTGCCACATCGATGGCTTCCAAGGGGTGACCCCACGTTCCGCGATATGGATCAGCCTAGCAAGTTTGCCAGTGCGCTGATCCAAAATGGCGAGGTACGTCCTATTCTCTCCAGCATTGCATGGGAATGAGATGGGCACTGCCAGTCTAGTAGTACGCTTAGCAGCACGGCTACGCACGCTTTCTCGCCATACATAATTTGAGAGTATAAAGGATCTCAAGCTGTCGGCGCACCTCAACCACTAAATAGCGCATGCAGCGCGCGCCAAGACGCTCCAGGTCAGTGTCGAAAAGGGCAAGCAAGAAACGCTTGGTCGAGCTCGAAGATATGCGTTCTTGACTGGTCGAACCCGTCGGAAGATCACGCACCCACGTTTGAGTGTAGCTTCAAAGGCGGTCCGACGAGGAGCACATCGACAAGGTCGGCATGCTAGTCGCACGGATAAAGAAGGCGACCGGGAGCAAATAGATGGCGATGTTGTATAGAATTGTCGATGCAACGAGTAAGAATGGCGACAGGGCTTGTTAGATCAAACGTCATGGGCACCTGAAACGATGCAAAGCAGACGGCTTCCTGGGTTCTACCTCATCCTCTTTCTTCCCTTTGTTTCTCCAACCTGGCACGAATGGCGACCTAGAACCAAACACGCGCTTGAGTCCAGTTCTGACATGATGACAGAAAAAAGGAGGTGATGGTAGGAAACGTCGTACGCACTGCGGTGGAGTCGACCACATTCCTGCGTTGCTTCCTGAGACACCTGCCAAGATCCCACACTCCGCATGAGCTCACAGTTTTCGAGTGCTAAAATAAATTAAAAAATCGGCATTTTTGACGCACCGTTTCAAACCCTTTCTCTTGCCACGCATCCTCCTCTTTTCCCGTTCTTCTCTTGATCTCCGCTTATGGCTACCATGATCGCAGTCGCCATCACGCTCTGCATCTACACCAAGGTCGACTTTGGTGTCGTCTGCTCTGCCTTCTACACGTAGCTGCTCCGACGTGGAAGACGCATACAGGGAGCCTCATGTTTGTCGCGAACTGCCATCATCAGCATCGTAGGGGACACCAGCAACCCCACAAAGTCCGAATCTAAACATGGAAGCAAGGGAGTCAGCATGGCCTGTACGCGCCAGTAATCGAATAAAAGGCATACCTTGTCCAGGAGACCCTTGATCTCCCGTTCCTAGCGTCTCTTCCTGTTTTAAAACCGATCCGCTTCGCTACTGTCAACGTGTGGCTCTCTGGATCCCGGAACGAGAAGACTGGAAAGGCCAGCATTATGCCCGATCGTAAGAATATCCTGGAACATACCGATGTCAGTGGGGAATCGAATGCGTGAGGTACAGCGGTGGTGGAGCTTTTGCAGGAAACGTGCTTTGTATCGATGATATCACATACACCTGCGACGAAATGAACGTGAGCTGACAAATCCCACGAGAAGCAAAGGAATCGCACATGTTCGTGCTTCCACTCGTAGCGATTACCAGCGCGCCTTTGGCACTCCACTCCGGCTCAGCACCACCTCCTCTCGTAGTCCATTTCCTCATCACACCCTTCCGATGCCGACAATCTCAGACTTTGATGGTGCCATCTGCACCCGAAGACGCCCGTCGCCATGTCGCGTCCTCCCGTGCTAGGACCGATGGTCAAGCCGACAACAGGGTCGCGGCGAGCGAGGAGCTGAACCGCAGGATGTGGAAGGTTCGGGGCCCACAACGACATCACACCGTTTTGGTGCCCGAGATGGATGACGGCGTTATGTCAAATTTCGAGCCATGGTGTGGCAAGCGCCGGCTTTAGTCGAGTGCTCTGCCACGATCATACCAGTAGACGCATCTTGGTACTTTAGGTACCGAGAGTTTCCCCGTTCAAGAAAAGACATTTGAATGACGGACCAAAGTGGAGAGACAGCGCACCTACTACGATGCTGACGAGCAACCAATGGTAATGGAGGAATTTGAGTCACGTCTGTGCAGCTCGACACCATTTCCATCGTTAATGGAAACAAATTTCTTCTGCGCAACTGCAAAAAAGGACTTATCTTGCAGAAACCTAGTGGTCATTGAGCAAGACACATAACACGAACAGAATCACGTACGTGATATCCCGACAGGTTTCCTGCAACTGCAATTCCGCATGGATGGTAACTGTCTGCCAGTCAAACGTGGCCACATGCCCAGTATTCCCGGCGATAGCCAAGTGTCCTTCCCGACGCCGTCAGATCGAACTCGTATAAGCAAACCAAAGCAGCCCATGAACCTGCCGTTTCTCGAATACCATGACCAGTACGGCCCGCCATCTAACGTCCACTGCAGACGGCCCTTGGCAGCCTCCAACCCCGCACGACCTCGTCCTGGCTCACCCGCCACGTCTTCTCCATCTCACCCTCCGCCTGCGTCAGTCCGACATCTCCCGGGAGGAGTAAGCTTGAGGTCCTTGATGTAATTGTGTTTTGATACGTGATGCGCGGGTTCGGGCGACGTTGGGGGGAGGGATCTAGGTGGGGTGGTATTTAGGGTGATTAGTAGACGCCAACGTCCGGTTCAAGGATGACAATGAATCAGCCTTGGTGGATGAGATATTGGTCTTGGAGGTGGCCCTCTTCTTCCATTGGTTTCCATCAGGTTTTTCCTTGAGAGGGGTTTTATCGTGTCCGCTCTGGCGAAAAGCGTATGGTAGGACACTGATAGAAGTAAAAGCATTAATAATCAATGCCTAGGGCAAAATCAAGGTGGCGCAGTTTAAGTAATTCACTGTCAGCCGCTGACAGATTCCCGGATATACACGTCGAGTCAACCAACCTGGCCCGGTCCTTTGAAGGCACTCTCGATGGCAAGAGTCGCTAGTTTGCTTCAGTTCCCCCTGCTGCCTGGTGATCAAAGCTGGCTAAATGATTGCTAAGAAACGCTCTACAATACTGTCTATTTGCACGATCTAATAACGAAAAATACTTATTCAGTTGATCGCAACCCAATCACACACATTCATGGCTTGACTGATGTACCATGGCATCCTGATGACCGTCTCTTTGTGCAATTCGTTGGTAGTGCATCTCTCGCTGCACAACACGAATCTCCCTAGCCCCGACTCCCGGCCTGTGAATAGGCATACCGTTGGTGGGTGTGCCGCTCGGAAATAATAGATTGTCGCTGAGAGGGTGTCCACGAGTGTATACAGACTGCCTTTCTCAATATCTTCTTCGGGCTGCGTCTTGAGGATGTCTAGTTGTGCCTGGTCCCCGAGTCTAAATTCGCCTGTTCCAGGTTTGGACAACTGAGTACCAGAGGGACTATAATATGTTCTTGGCAAGGACAAGATGGCACCTCCATACATGAAGGCGGAAGCTTCTTCCGCAGAGATCAACCCCTTTACGCCAACCAACCATGGTTGCGCCTGGACAATCCGACCGGAGCTCCCATAGGCTACCAGCAGAGGTCCGAGCAGTATCAAAAGAAGCCCGATGACAACCATGATCACTGGTCCAGCTCCGCCAGAGAGACTCACCAACGAGATCCCAACGATGAAAAATTCCCAGGAAAAATATGGGAGGGAGGTGGCGATGAAGCGCTTCACTGAACGTTGTGTGGCGAAAGCGACCGAGGGGAAGTCTTTCCACCGGATTGCCGCTGCCCGACAACCCCCAAGAACAATGGCATTTCCCTCTGTCAACCCAACTACCTGAACTTCTGGTTCAATGTCCCATAGATTCGATCCGAACTCGTCATCCTCTGCATACCAGCTAGCAGTGTTGGGAATCTTGGGAGGTAAGAATGAAACCATGCGTTCGACGATGCGATCGTTATCGTTAGCCATCGAAAGTCTAACAAGTGCCTGTAGCTCAGTCTCCTCGGGGTGGGGGTGGATACGATGCTCGAAGAAGCCCATGAGGGCATACACCCTATCTGCTCTGAACAGAGGTTCAGCTTCCTTTTTTTTTTCAATCCGGTCGAGTTTACTGCTCTTTCGTCGCCAAAGGGCAGACCTGAGCAATGAGAGCCTTTCTAACCTCTCCAACGGATCTTTCAGCCCATACGAATTGATGATAGCAGCCTCCTCGGCAAAGTTTGCATAGGCACGCTTCGCGAGCTGATGAAGGGTGATGGGGGTGACAACGCCGTCTCCAAGCTTGAAGCGCAGTTCACGGCTCAAGAGAACCTCGGGAAAGGTCCACAGACGTTCCCCGTATGCCATCCATGCTTTCTCATCAGTAATCCCGTTAGTGGGGGAAAGTATGATAAGGGTGAACTGGGCACCACGGTAGACGTCCGCCATCCGATATACATCCTGGTCGATTTCGTCCGGTGGGATTTTCTTGCTGTCTATCAACTTGTCGATCCAGTAGGCAGACACGTCGAGAGATTCAATGATGGCTCCAACCCTCCTATCGAATGCCTCCTCTAATGCTCCGTGATCCTCTTTCTTTGAACCTTCGGGGACGACATCTTCGTATCTGTAGGAGACAGTAACGTATTCCTTTTGCTTGATGACCTCTTCGTCCTCGCAGACTTTCCATGATGTTGATTCACGTATCATGAGTCGACGGGGGTGTTTGGCACGTGTAATCTTGTGGACGTCCTCCACTTCCACTCCTAGTCGAGCTTTTCGCAAAGAATATTCGCGAGGAGAACGAGAAACCCAGAGTTGGCCATAGTATCTGGCCAAGTAGGCAGGATAAAATCCCGTGTATCTCGGTACGTCGGGAAATGGCCATAGAAGAGAAAGAGTGAACCATGCCCAACGCATCAGCCAAAAGGGGATCTTCTCCAACTCGAATGGCGGGTTGACTACCAGCCAAATCGCGAGTTTATTTATTCTAGGAGTATTTGCACCGACAGAAACTTCGATTCTGTCGATGCTGTGGGGCTTAGGATGAACCGCTTGGACTTTGAGTGGTCTGCACTTGCCGGTCGTAGGGCTGATGTATCGCTGCTCCGGTCCATGGAACGTTCGCCGATATTGATTATCGACACAGGAATACTGCTTTGTTTCGGACGAATCGCCAAGGAGACTCCTGCTGAGGTCTTGCATAGTGCGGTGACCTGGGTTGACAAGGCATGAGCGAGACACGCCCACCGAGTCTAACTAGATGCGAACTGACCTGGATACGCTGAAGTGAAAGATGGGTTGCACCTCGAATTCCGTCGCTCTACTAGTATTTATAATGGCGACAGACAAGAAGATACTGTTTCCAAAGCAACTTACACCAGGACCTAAGATGGAGAGAAACTGAAGATCTGGCACTCCGTATCAGCATCAATGATCATCTAGGTACGTCGGCGGCGGGTTGCCGTGCTTACCATCTTTCCTGCCAGGTACCGCGAAGTATGTGGAAACCACCAGGGGTGGAAACACTACAAGGGAATGGGCCAGACGGAATGTGCATAGGTACTGTATTCGCAGTGTAAGGAGGGGGAAATATCCTTATTAGGGTATGGCATGGGTGGGAGCGGGCGGTGTAACGGGTCTGCAACTCGTAGCTACCTCCGATGATGGCTACGGACATGAGACTGTACACTTCCAGACAGGCTGGCTGAGCGCACTTACCCAGGTTGGTGCCAACTCCTCTTAAGAGCTGGAGGATCACTGTGTTTCGTACAGTGCGTACATTCCTGTAGCCAGATCTATCCTCCGGGAAAGCGCAGATGGACACTAAAAACATATTTTAGTCTCGACCCAGCACGCTACCACACGGAACATGAATGCATGACTGTGGGGTTGCTGTCTTCGACTGATGATTACACAGTGACCAATGGGAATTATACAAGGTCAGAGATTTCCCATAGTATGGGGCAACAATCATTTTGCGAAGTCGGTTTGGACAGCCTCGTTGTTCCTCGTAAGTTGCCATTGTTCAAACGAGGTTATAACCTCGCTACAATCGACGGGTCTGATTTAGATTTTCCCACTGTCGCTGGTCCGCCGCATCGAAGTTTGGATCCTGTGCCACAGCATCACCATTACATAAGCTGTGACACTGCCCCGGGGTACTCCCACCCAGTAGTGGCCGTGAACGATTACCAGATGGCTTCCCCGCCGATAGCAACTCACCTCCGCCCACTCCATTGAGCCACAAACTTCTGGTGGGTTGAGTCCATAGCCTGTCGCCTGCCTGTTGCCCCTCCATATACATTATTATCGGCATAGCGGTCCAGCCCCCGATCGAAAAATTTTGCTGGTTTGAAGCTGCACCGATATACCACCCTTTCCCCTGCTCATTGCACACATATTGTACATCTGATCCTCGGAGAGGGGCGCCTGGCCGATGCAGCAAACAAGTTCGAGAATCCCTGGTGGCCTCTAGCGTCCCCTTGTATGTTCCCATGTTTCAGGCCCAGCTACGGCCAGACGCCTTTTCCGACCGATTCGAGTACCGTATGCCAATATACCACGCATCCGGGAGTATATTGTGTCCTACTTGCACATGAGTATGACACTTGAATGAATACCTACCTTGAACGAGCAACCCATGTAAATAGAACGAATCTATCGGAGAAAATAAGGGGATAATCAAGAAAATAACACACGACCTTCAAAATCTTCCAACAAAAAACGACATGGAAGCAGGTAGGCACGGTCCTCTGCAGCAAATGAAGATACGTTTTTACACATTTCCCGCGCCGTATTGGCACGGAGTAGCCGGACGGTCCGAAATTTTGGTACCACTGAGGTTGCGAGAGCAGAAACCAAAGCCCGGCCATGGCCAAGTGCACCTTCCAAATATTTGGGAATGTAGACCGAAGTAGAACCGGCGGGAGGACGAGGCTTTGTTTTAGTTCGAGCCAGGAGGGAAGGTAGATGACGAACCTGTTGAGCACTGTGCAACATGCAGAGAGTAAACTGAGCCTGATACGCAGCTGAGGAACGGCGGGAATGCAATTATAGGTAAGCTGACCGAGTGGGGGGAGGTGGTCTGCATTTTTATCTCGTAGAAGACAATCCCGGAGAAAGACGGACGCTAGAGTGATGGATTCCAATTTCAGCATGAGAGGAACGCCAGTGCGACGTCTTGAGGTTCTATTGGCAGGCATGGGGGAATAAACTGGCACACCGGAGAGCCCTCAGATTTGGAGATGACCCAAGCAACATCATAAGGTCTTCTCTGATATGAATTCGCTAGTATTAAGCACCATAGCAGATAAAACACGCATGCTTGCCTGCATGGTCGAAGGGTCGATTTACAGCAGTCAAAAATTTGAGCGACGCCCAACACGTCCCGGCTAGAGACATCGTGTCAGATGTGGTGGCTGGCAGAGCCAACAGTCATTGAGTGATAGGGAGAGATTCACAAGTTGGCGTATGACCAGCAAGCATGCCGTAGTCGGATGCTTCGCAGCGTTCACATTGTGCAAGAACATCCAAACGCTTTGCCCATCAGTCGAGTTGAATCTTGCCGTTGGGCATGGAGAAAGTCAGGGTATCCACTTCAGTGACAAGGATGCGTCGATGAGATTCCAAAGTGAAATCACCAAACTCTACAAGCGAGAGGCATGCTGCATTTCGTGTGAAGGGACCCTTTAACCACCGTAACTCGTACTGCTTACCGAGGTTGCGAGGCAAGTCCGAAGAAATTGGACTGTCACAGCCCAAGTGAACCTCGAGGCCGGTCGCAAGGGCAAATATTCTCAGCCATGCTTCGGGTGGTACACGCGGTGTAAGTGGCGAGGGGGGAAGAAAGTCATTGCGACAGAAGAGGCACAGATAGCGAGGGCATGAAATGTCAGTTGCAGACAGTGGTTTACTGTCAGATCAATCATCAGACTGGCGTCCCATTTAAAATGAATGAGAGAGGAAATTTTGGCCTCGAAGGAGCGTTCTACATGACGCAGCCGTCTGGGAGTGCTCGGTACCGAGGGTGACGTGCTTGAACAACTCGCTGCATGGGATTGTGATCCACGCGGATGAAGTGATTGTTTATGGGATCCGTATGAAACTGCGAGGGTGAAACATGGCCTGAACGCTATCTGGGAGAAACAGACATGGCCTCTACCAGGAAAGGCAACGCGCGGCATTTACGCACGCCGAAAACAAACGTTTACAGTCCACAATCGCATTGCGCCAACCAACGCAGCAAGGCGACTGTCGTGCGGTGTCGTATGCCAAATGCCCAACTCGAGTCGTCATGTCTTCAAACTGCTCATCCTCGGAATCATTTTCCACGTCGTCTTCATCGCGTCCGTGTTCGATTGCTACTTCAGGAGTCCTGTTGTCCATGGCATGACACGCTATGGTTCAAGCCCCGGAGAGTCTAAGCGCCTAGCGCTCATTGTAGGTGTGTCGAATCACACAACGTGTGTTGCGTCGCACTCATGTGCCTTGAATAGCTGATGGACTTCGGGCCGACCTCTTGTTCACCCCAAACGCGTTTTCGTCACTTGATCCTTCCCCAGAGGTAGTTGCACCATACCTGAGATCCATCGTGGAGAAACGCGGTGCCTTTGGGGTATCTCACACCAGGGTACCCACCGAAAGTCGCCCAGGACATGTCGCCATCATAGGTTTGTCATCACAGGTTTCACGGCTTCTGACTTCACACTAGTGCGGATAGGGGGAATGTACGAAGATGTCTCGGCAGTTACAAAGGTCGGACATGAGCATCATTCCCGATAGTCCATCAACTTAGCGTGCAGATCGCAGGGATGGAAGACCAATCCAGTAAGAGGTTGACATGGAAGACCAGTTCTCTTCTGAATCCCAATCAAGGTCGACTTTGACTCGGTATTCAATCAATCAAGTCATACCTTCTCGTTCGGATCACCAGATATCCTCCCCATGTTTGCTAGAGGTGCTACTCCTGGCAAGGTCCGCTCATGGTGCTATGACGAGGAAGCAGAAGACTTCACAAAAGGCGGGTATTGCGCCAAATCTCTGGTCATCGGTCTAACGTGCTGTCGTGCAGATGCAACTGCCCTCGACACCTGGGTTCTGGATCAGCTCAACGTACTGTTTCGGAATGCGTCAACAGACGCCAAGCTAAATTCCAACTTGCGCGAAGAAAAAGTGGTATTTTTTCTGCACCTTCTAGGGTTGGACACCACTGGTCATTCATACCGTCCTCATTCCAAGGTATTCCACTGGCTCGACCGTAATTTACCTCACTCATAGATCGATAGGAGTACATGAACAACATCCAAGTCGTAGATAATATTGTCCGCGAAGCAGAGAAACTTTTCATAGATTTCTACGGAGACGAGGAAACAAGTTTCGTATTTACTGCTGATCATGGCATGTCTAAAATAGGTAACCATGGAGATGGTGGTGAGGCTCTCTCTTGTTCTCGCAAGTTTGACCTTCACATTCTTTGCCAGACCCAGACAACACACGAACACCACTTATTGTGTGGGGGAAAGGGGTCCGAGGACCTCTACCCGACTCCTCACCTTCTTCACACAACGATTTGTCGCAGCCATGGAAGCTCGGGCATGTACTCCGTCGAGATATTTCTCAAGCAGATATGGCTCCTCTAATGGCATCACTTGTCGGCATAGACTGGCCAGCAAACTCGGTTGGTGTGTTGCCAGACGTAGACCATACGCGAGCTGGCTTCCTTAGCCCTCGTGGAGGAGAGCAAGCTCTTGCTCACATGGCGCTAGTTAACACCCGTGTCTTGTTAGAGCACTACCGCCTTAAGCATGGTGAGTCACTATTTACTATTGAGTGCAGCTCCTCATCTTTTCAAGAGCTTAAGCAGGCAAATGTTCTTTTCTATAAACCATTTAGTCCACTTGAAAGTGTAGATGGCTCCAGAACGCCGATCCGCGTCCGGAAACTTGCTTCCATTGAGCAATTACTCACAGAAGGACAATGGAATGAAGCCCGCAGACAGTCTGCACAACTCATCAACAACTGCTTAGAAGGCTTGCGCTACCTGGAAACGTCAGCTGATCTTGTATTCCGTCGCGTCCTGATCTGACAAGAACCACAGTTATGATCGTTTCTTGATTCGTCTTATTGTTATTGTTGCTTATATTGGATGGGCTGCATATGCTTCCATCTCCCTCTTCCCTGCTCTTGATGGTCCACCGGCATCAGTTATCAGGAACAAGCTTGTTGACGTATTCACTCTTTTGACATTCCTCGGCTTTGCGGTGGCCTTCTGGATACAAAGCTCACCATGGACATTCTATATTTACGTTGCTTTCCCGTGCTATTTCTGGAGAGTGTTCTACCTGCGAGGGGCACCAGCTCTACTCAAAGCCGTATCCCAATCTTCATTCTCCTCCCGCCAGCTGTGCACTCACGGACTGCTCGTTGCAATTTCGCTTCAGAGCATGGTAGTACGTCTAATCTCACCTGAAGCTATGGTATGGTTCTCAAACCACATCCCCTAGGCCGCATATACCTATCGCTTTATATGGAGTGTTGGTTTTGTCATCATTGGAGTCTTGTGGCCTTATTGTGCCTGGCCATCTTCGACGCTCTCACTAAACTGGAAACTCGCTCTGCAATGGACTACTACTTGTCTGGTCACTGCTGTTTTCCCCCTTCTTTCGGTTGACAAGGAGGAGAGCCTTCCGACCATGTAGGTACCGGGTGATTGGATTTCTGTGGAGCTCATGAATTTCTAGCATGTCTGGTGGTGCCGTGATGTTTCTTATAGGTGCTTTGCAAACCTGGTCATCCGACACAGGTTTAGACTTCGATAGGAGAAGAGTCACCGTGTATTTCCAAGTAAGTAATAAATCTTGAGGGTTATTGTTCTCGCTCAGTTCTCCGAAGCTTGGCCTTCTCGTTGCTGTCATGGCCATCACTACTAGTTCGGTCGTCAGCTTGCAAGCTAGGAATGGCTTGCCACCCCTCAATCAAGCCGCTGCATGGTCAATTCTCGGTATGTAATTCAGCTTCTTCGTGATTCTAGTGTCATGTAACTCCACTTTGATTTGGACAGTCATATCGTCACTATACCCATTCGTACACCGAGTACGACACTCCTCCCCGAGGTCAAAAATCTTGACGTTGTTCCTGGCATTTTCCGTGTGTTTTGTCGTATTGTCGATATCTATCGAGGGGCTTTTCTACTCGGCTTTCACGTGCAATTTACTGCTGTGGATAGACGTCGAAGCAGCCGTTCGGAAACCTTTAGGAGTCGGTGGCTCCACGCCGAAGGATGTCCGATCGAACGATTATCGCTTCCAGGCGGATGACGTACGGATAGCTCTGTTCTTCTTATTTTTCGTACAGGTCGCTTTCTTTGGGACTGGAAAGTACGTCACACAAGTGCTATGTTTGTCCGTCTCTCATGTCGTCCTGTCTTATCTTCAGCGTTGCATCGATTTCGTAAGTTGCGCTAGATGTCAATTTGGCATGGCGTGGTCTTACGATATATCCAGTTCCTTCTATCTGGAGCCCGTATACCGCCTTGTGCCAGTATTCCACCCTTTCTTGATGACGGCACTTCTGGTTTATTTTACCATTTGTTCATACGCAACCCGCTGACCCGTCTGTACAGATCTTCAAGATCGTTGTACCATATGTGATCCTGTCAGCAGTTTTTGCAACCCTGCACGCCCGTCTGCACTTGCCTCCTTTCTCTCTCTTCCTCGTAGCACTGACGCTTACGGACGGTGGGGATCATTTTGAATTTTACTGCCCAATTCTAATCATCCCGGCAGGAATGACAATGACATTTTTCTTGAACGTGACTGACACCGGTGAGGAATGCCAGCTCCACTGCCGCTCGTTTTGCTAATACGCGCGGTAGGATCCTGGTTGGAAATAGGGCAATCCATCAGCTTTTTCTGCATCACGTCCCTTTTGTTAGTGTGGTCTGCTGGCATTTGTGCGGCAGGCGAGTATCTTATGGGCGACGCTTTGATCCCCGCGGAGTCCATAGATGGAAAGAGGGTGGCATAGACCCACGATTGTCGGGTCATCCGCGATTTCGGGAGCACGGGCGGGACCGGATACATAGAGTTGTTTGGTGTCTTTTTGACGCTAGACTATAGCAGGCAGGTGTGATGCGTTCCAACAATGCGTTCCCATGCCGCTGATAGGTTTATCGCACCACCAAATACTGTCAGCGGATTGTCATTTGTCAAACCTTCCATCTCAGCATACAACTTCCGCGGGCTTGTCCGCGTCAGGCCCTGTCGGTATTGTCAGAGTGGACTGACGACCATGCCAAGTCTAACGACCCGATATATTCACATTATACAAGATAGGATGCGGAACTGATAAACGATATTGGCTCTTATGTTTAGGAGCAACACGGAAGCATCAGTGAGTAAAGACCAATGCTTTGCCAAGCACTGTAATTCATCGGTAAAAACAATCAGGACGTGACCATCTCTGCAGAACGTGCGGGATGGGATGAATATGGTGACGAACCAGACTCATAGCTGATCTCGGAAGGATCTGTGCCTTGAACTTCAAAGGCTAAACCATCTAGCCTCTGCCTGAGTGCCTCTCTGGAGGAAGCAAACAGCATCTTGTCCTTGATTTTGGCATCATCAGGGGACCTGCCAATTGAAAGGGTCAGATAATTTTCCTTTCCTTTCTTTTCTCAAGATCCAGAGATCGCTCCAAGGTCGGAGTCGGCCCTTTAGGCTCTTACCCCCACACGAAGTGCACCTGACTCAAGTCGGAAGACCCAAACGCACCACAAAATGAAGCATAGCTTATTCCTCCTATTCCCGTCCTTTTCGAACTCGAAATCGTAGACCGCCCAGCGACATTGATCCTTGGGCAAATCCTCTACAAATGCCTCGTACGGCGCGTCAGAGGTCTTTTCTACGACGATCTCGGACAGGCCGTCGTTGAGGGCGAAGAGGATGTATTTGAACTCTTTGCCCAGCTTGAGCTGTTGGTATGTCGTGATGCATGTGTCTGCAACGTTAACGCCGGACGCCTGTGCGTGACGAGGGTCCTTGTGAGTCAAAGGTGGGAAGAGCGAACGAAGTCGTCAGGACTCGCCATGGTAAATGAACAAAGTGGGTGGTGGAGCTGCTATCGAATCTTAGGGGTAACATCGTCCGCGGGGCTGCCGGCTGATTATAAACTGAGCAAGATCGATGGTCAACAAGTTGTGGTTGTAACCAAGTTCTGCGGGGCACTGCGCCGCATTCGAGCGCAGCCTCATTGCACACTGCGACCTGCGCGCCTGCGCAGTAGGTCAGTTCAAGTGTACCACCGAGATAACCAGTGATATTCTAATTATAACGGGGTATTGACACGACCACGGTTATCTTCGAGCATTGGTTCAACAGACACCGCTTGCATGAAGAGGCGGCGACGATGCCCTCTCCCCGCCACACTACAATCGCCTGATGTGTTCCATCTTGATCGCCACCTGGTTGGCCGTCCGACGTGCGTCCAACAACCCGATACCTTTTGCAGGTGGAGTCCAACCGTCCGGTATGCGCTCTTCGCCGCACCATTGTTCGAGCGTAGACAGGGGTACTCGGCCGTTCTCCTTGAAAAGCAACCAGCATAGCGCAGCCTCGCCTGTACCAATCAAAGAGTGAATGCGGTTCAACGGGGATGTCAACGTCGCTTCTCTGTCCACCCGCAATTGTGCAAACCCATCGAGGCTCAACCCCTGCTTCTCGTTCGCACGAGATAAGAGTGCCTGGAGAAGGTTTGAGTCAACTGGGATAGGGGCTTCAGCGTGGCCAGCGAGAGCATCTCCGTGGACAAGCGATGCGTCGTGCTCGATTTTGTTGTGCAGCGCGAGCTTGTCGAGGTCGAGGCGTAGGGCACGGCCACAGAGGAGGATGCCAACAAGCGCCAGCAGAGCTGCGAGAGGGAAAGACAGGTTGTAGACCGAGCGGACGGCCCGTACGAGTTGCCAGAAACCGATGTTTTTGCCATCGTGTGGGCTTGTCGGCTTGAGTGGGAACGAAACATAGATGTTGTAGTACTTACAGGTAGCTGTGATTTGCCAGTGCATTGAGGGCGGGACAAGGAGAACGTTTGTCACCCCGTGCGGCGGGCACGAATGGAGGGTAGTTGGTGGTCGACATTGCGTGGAAAGGCCCCTATGTAATGTTAGTTCCTTTAAACATTATTCAAACATGTGGCTGTGTACCCAAGTCTTACAGTGAGCGAAAAACAAAAAGAAGTTTAAAGCTAGAAAGTACAGGCTGGAACGGCCTCAAGGGACTCACCTCGTCTTCACAACTTTGCATGTCGGGCTAGTATTAAATTATTTACATTGTCAGGTATCAGGTATTAGGTACACCGAGCCGACTTTTATATGTATGGCGGGCCCAAAACTATGTGGGATATTAGCGACCGGACGTGTACTAGTGATCAAACGCACCATTCCTGAAGACACCCAGTGTGAACTCGACAACTAGAAGCAAGACGCCACCACCTGGAGCGAGTCGGAGCACCTTCGGCAGGAAACCCTTGTACAACGCTGCCGGACCTTCTTCTCGCATTATGGTCAGGAGTCTGACCACAGCAATCAATCATGGTATGTAAGTGGGGAAAGCAAACACACGCAGGGTATGTCCAATTATATTTGGGTACTACCCCAGGGACCTTCGCAGCTCCCTGAATGCGCGACTTGACCACCTACGAAGCAGACAACTGAGCTTGTGTAATTGGCAATATGCCTAAACGTACATCGAATGGAGTATTGAGGGCCGTACCAACGAAGCCACCCACAGCCCCAGAGACAAAATTGTTGAAAAGTTGGCTTTGGGGGGTCTATCGTGATCCCGTCATAAGGAATTCAAGATAAAAAACTCAAACTCACCTCTGCTTTTGGCATCAGAGTGCGCACTTGATGGATACATCCGAAGTACCCTCCATTCCACCAAAAGTGCCTATCAAGAGCTGGTCTCAACGTGGTGCATCATGAGGTAGGAAATGCTTAACCTCCAGAATGTCGCCTCCATTCCAGCGTAAAGCCCAAGAAGGCCATCCTTCCTAACAATCTGTTTGATAACATCCATTGGGCCAGCGAAGGTGCTTGTCTTATCTTGCAACCTGGAATAAATCATGAGCACGGTACAGGGAAATGTGGAGAATAGCGGCAAGCCTACTTGATCTTGACAAGCTCAAATGGAACGACGACGAAGGACTCGGTAGCACCGGCGCTACACCCTGTCATAATGGAAAGCTGCTGCGTCATTTTACTTTCACCGGATAACCTCTGGAATGTTTTTCCCCAGAAGTCATTGGCAGCGCTAGTTGCGACGGAGATTAATGAGACTCGGGCGAACGCCCTAAATAGAAAAAATTACTTACAACTTGACCGCACGCTTCGGTGCCTCTAGAAGTAGGGGGGGAACCAAGCCTGGCGATAGTTGAGAACAATGAATTGAAAGTCACGAGATCATCACACCTCTGTACAACCTGCCAACGCTAAACTTGCTCTTAGTCTTGGTCAAAGTAGGCCCACATGAAGTTTACCCTTCCTCGCGGACGATTGAATTGAAAGTGCCGACCATGCCATGCTTGCCTTTCCCGGTCTCTAGTTGCATACGCGTCTTGACCTACAGGCACATATTTCACATCGAAACCCTAGCGCATAACATAGAGATGGGTACGTACGACATCTGGGAAAAGGGATACATCATGTTAGGGAAAGACAGGACTCACACGGCACTTACCGAGTGGGTAGAAAGTCAGAATTTCTGAGACACCAGCAATTGCGCCAGCAGCGAAATTGGCAATAAAAGGAAGGGCTGTTCAAATATGGTAAAATAGTTTAGCGAAGGACGAAAAGAGGATACCCACGCTTGGGTTGTTGGGTAGTCATCTCGAGGAGAAGCTACCTTGTGGAGTCTGGAACCTAACAGGACTTGAAGAGATGTTGAAACTTCGGAAGACCGAGCGTGTGCGAACATACGGGCAAGCTCGGGTGATGCGTGACATAGATCACGTGATCAAATATGTGACTAATGTCACACGATCTCTTTCCAAGTCCTTGTACGGGGTTTGTGGGATGCGACGATGGTGTACATCGCATCCTGGCAGGAATACCAAGAGGCTGCAGAAAGTTTGTATGTCAAGTCGCCAAGCAAGGTCTGTCTCGCCATTGATGGCTCACTGCTCAACTGTATCACGCTCCCCAGACACGATATTGTGTAAAATGGAAACCGTCCGAGGGAATACTTGTCCTCAAGATCACTGATGATACGACGGTATGTGATCATTCAAACAGGATAACCGTAGATCTTGTTCATCTTTCATGTCTTTCGTATTCAGTGCATCAAGTTCAAAACTTACTCATCAATATTTCTCAATCGATTTGAAGCCCTCAATCTTTCTCTGATGCAGAAAATGCAGAACAAACGTCCGGACCCGCCCCCCTCTACCACTCTGTCACAATTATCTGCTGGTGGAAATTCGAATCATCCACGGGCGGCATCTCCGGTGCCTGCTCCGCTGTCCGGTGCCACGGCTGGCGGAGTAAAGAAGAAAAAACCAAAGAAAAGGAAGTAGCCGGGACCGCGTCGCTCCGAGTGACACGTCCGCATGCATGTGAGTCCGCTCGCTTTGTTGTATCTCTGATATGATTGATACACGTAACTTAGCAGGGGCTATGTTACACACCCACTATCTAACGACGATCTGCATGTGTACACTTGGCGGCGCCAGCACTTGGGTGCCTGTCCTCCGTTCGGATTACACCATACCTGTGCTTTATATAGGCACGTCTTCTGTTGGCTCTGGACGTCGGTGCCGATGTCAAGGGCCTTGTGGAATGCATATTGTTCAATAACGTAGAGACGAGTGAGAATGCTATATCGATTATAGATTAGATAGGCAAGTATAGGAGGTGTCCGGGGTTCGCATGTCCAAAGAGGATTCCCTTGACCGCGCGCACGTCTCAGCACACACACGACTGCACCGGAAGCTCACCTGAGGCGATCTGGGTCCGCGCTCAAGCTCTCGACTTCCAATATATTTGTACGTAGCGGATCACTCTCACCGATTTTCACAATTCCATCTGAATGTCATACACCTTTGGCTTGGCAGTCCACCCCCACGGAAAGCCGACTCGTCAGTAACTAGATCACGCCTTCGGTAGAATTCATCGCTGTTCAGCGTGCAGCGCAACAATCTCCCCCTTGGCTAAACGCATCTACGCCGCGTGGTCACACCAAATCAGGGCCGTCTTGCTTCCTAGGTCCGTAGACATGGTCCTGCGCCGATTTACTACCCCCGTAGACGGCACTATCCCAATCCCAGCACTTCTGTATAACGATGAAGTCCTTCTTGCGTCTCAAGACAACGTCGGCATCTACGATGGGTATGTACTATTTATCCACTTTCTCCGCCGGTAGTTTTTATGGTCACATGCGATTGGTCGTATGCTTCGCGCCATCATTCAACACTAAATCCACAGTCTTCAGAAAGCTGTCAATTACCAGTCTGGAACGGTGCATGTGTCTTCGCACCGCCTCTTCTTCGTAAACTCGTCTCAATCAACTTCGCATTCGTTCAGTCTGGACCTCTCGCATGTTATCCGAACTGATTACTATGCGGGGTTGTTTATGTCTTCTCCGAAAATCACACTGTATCTCGATTCCACGTTCGTCCCCGTGTCTGGTAGTCAGGACGGCGCCACTGACGGCGTAGAGAGTTGGGTTTGCGAAGTGTGCAGCCACCGCAATCCCCCGGGCCTCAGTCCGGCTGCCGCACGAATATGTGTCCTCTGCGGAGTGCCTAGAAGCGCACTGTCAAGTTCGTCTCCGTCCACGGTATCGACCCTGTCTACCTCACAGCCCGCGTTGTCTGCATCCCTGCCTGTCCCCTTGTCAACAGTGTCCCGGTCCTCTACCCCCCCACTACCTACCAGCGAGTTATCACCGATTGCATGCACAGCATGTACGTTTCTGAACAACCCCTTCCTTCGAAACTGTGAGATTTGTTCCACCCCGCTGCCGCTCGGTCGGGGAAATGCTGGGATCAATAGCAAGTCTGCGCCGTCATCTCGACCTATCTCCCCACTCATTGAGGGCGATGTTTTGGACCCTGTCAATCCCCTCATCAAGCTGAGTTTCCGCAGAGGTGGGGACAGGCCATTTTATACGAGCCTTAAGCGTGCTTTGAAGGCTCGGATATGGGAGGTCAGTCTAGCGACGTGGTTTAGGGGAACCGTTGCTCATGTCCATCCAGGGCAGGCAAATCGGAAAAGGACATAGAGGCGGTACTTTGAGCCTCGGTGTTGTTTCGTCTGATGGAGACTCGCTTCCAGAACCTTTGCGACGATCAGGAATCGGTAAACCGGTCCTTGTCTCGCTGGGCAGTACGCTGAAGGGAACCACTAGATGGCATTCTACGCAACGTGGAGACATCGGCGCAAAACACAGAAACAGAGTTATCCGACGCGTTTCAAGACCTCGAAGCTCTGATGGTGAAAGCCCAGGACCTTGTCCATCTCGCCGCTGAACTGAACGAGAGGCTCGGGTCGTCAAGCGGTGACGCCACTGTGAACAACACCGCCTCCGGCTCAGGCTCTACAACACTGACCCCATCCTCGCTATTCCCGACGAGCTCGCTAGTGCCGTCTTCCGAGCCAGAGGAAGCGAAATTCATACGGTCCTCTTTGGCTCAACTAGGCTTACAGTTACGCAATGCGCCGGTGACAGCAGACATGATACAGGACGAGAGGACATGGGTGAAGGAATTGGCACGTGAACTGGCGAGAGTGCTCCAGGGCTCGTGGGATGAAGGACGCGAAGAGAAGACGGGGGGGATTATGAAGGATCGCGGAATCATTGGGTTGGATGAGGTTTGGGGTGGATGGAATCGTGCGAGGGGTGTGGGTAAGTTCAAAGTACGACATTGCGGTGCACAAGGGATGATATGCCATTACTAGCGCTTATTCCGCCCTCGACGTTTTTGCAGGCACTTGAACACTTGGGGTCACACACGTCCCCACCGATCCTTTGCAGGGTGTTCGGGTCCGGGTTGCAGGTGCTGCATACGCCCCCATACACACACGCCGCATTTGCAGCACGCCTGTCCGGGTACTTGGCTATTTCAGGGACACAAACGACAAGCGAGGTTGCTCAAGAGGAGAACATGACGGTTTCGCTTGCTGCGGAAATGATATTGGCTGTGGAGGTTGATGGGGTGATATGCAGAGATGATGAGCTGTCGGCAATCAGAGGGGGGGGGAGCGGTAGTGGCTCGGAGCTTCGATGGTACCCTAACGCGTTCAAAAATTACAATTGGGATGGCGAAGCGGCGTAGTGGCTTACGACAGGGATATATGTAAAGAGGGTCGAGGCACGTCGCAGAGCCGAGCTGACACGTTTTCGACGTCGACACGTGAGGACCACATGATGACCAACCCTGGTGGCGATCCTGACCTTCCAAAACGGGACGGATGGGCGAGGACAAACAAACTCGACTACTTTTCGGACGTGCTGCTCGACCACGGAGCCACGGGCGTCGTGGGTTCCATGGCAATCAAGTCCCAGGGTCATGCCAAGGGTCCACATTCCGCAAGGACGACGGGTGTGTCGCTGGAGATATGACAGCTCACGCCTCATCGCCTGACAGCCGTGGGCCATTTCTGTAGATCAACGGGGCAACCAATGGCGGCCTATCTCCATCAAGCAAGGCTGTCTGCCAAGTCAGTATTGACACCTCGCATTGATCCCTCTCTGGCGCGAGTTCGCCCGCTATGGTCCTCCTCCCCCCCGCCTGGCTTAGGTAAGTCAATTGGCGGGGCATGCCGACGAGATCGGGCACATTAATGCGACTATCGCACGGCCATCAGCGCGTCGCCAGTTCACGTCGATGATAGCCACGAGGGTCGTCCTAGATATGGCCAATGCAAATTAGACCCGTCCCCACCACACCAACCCCCCTTTCTCTGTGCACACCGCTCCCAGATCGCCGATGCTTCTCCCAGGCGGTCACCTTGTCCGTCTCCTGATCGGCCTGTCTCCAGTGTGACAGTAGATACTTCGCCTGCCCCACCTGCCCTTCGAATGCCTTCTTGACCCGCCCATTGACCCGCTTCTTGACGGGTTGCCCACCTGTCTGTCTGAACGAATGTCGACCCTGCGCACATTCTCAGCCCAACACACCGCGGCTAGCTTCGCGGGAATCCATCATCTCGTTGTTGCATCATCGGAGCCGGAGAAGACACGGAGAACGCCTTGAGCGCCGACAGCTCACAAGCATGGCAGGCGATGGCAAAATACGAAAACATCATTATTGGGCCCGTTGCACAGCACGGCTATCATCAAGCGCAAGGTCAAGATCTCTTCTCGTATTTTCCGCATTTGCCTAGGTGACCTAACTAGGGTTATCGCGGAGTAGAATATCCAAAATAGCCATGCTTTATAGATCGGACTCGTATCAACACAAGTAAAGCACTACGGACAACTCCCCGTAAGCATTATTCCTCCCAGCTGGTCCAGAAATCTCTATCTTCACATCCCCCCCTTTCGTTCCTTTGCTATGGGACTGGCCACCAAAGACCTCTCAAGGTCGCTCACAACGAAGGAGCAAGACAACGTTGCTCACCTAGATAGACTCAAGTACTTCCTCGCTACAGCGCCCTCTCGCTGGTCCACCCCAGGTTCTTCGCGCTCCCCGGATGATCCGTCAGGGGACCCCGCCACCGCCGCCCATACCTCATCACACCCTTCCATGAACCGATTCCTTCTCCCTTCCTCCGAATACGTCTCCTGCGTCCTCTGGTCTGGCACCTACCATATCACTGGGACAGACATCGTCCGCGCCTTGGTCTTCCGATTCGAGGCTTTTGGGCGACCCGTCAGAAACATGAAAAAGTTCGAAGAGGGTGTCTTTAGTGACCTCCGAAACCTCAAGCCCGGCGTAGATGCTACTTTGGAAGAGCCCAAGGTAGATGATCTACGTCTTCTCCGAGCACACGAACTCATGTCTATCTAGTCCCCTTTCTTGGATCTCCTTTTCAAATACCAGTGTATTCGTACCCAAAAAAAGCAAAAGGTGTTCTACTGGTGAGTGGAATGGTGCGCACATTTCCGATCTGGTTCCATTTCTTGCATACTCAGGTACTCCGTCCCTCATGATCGCCTCTTCCTCGATGCATTGGAACGCGACCTCAAACGGGAGAAGATGGGCATCGAGCCCACGACGGTCGTCGTCGGCGAACCGGCGCTATCTTTCACGTACGAGCCACAGCGCAGCCTTTACGAGCAATTTGGAAAGGCGATAAGTGGCCGTGAAGCCGAGGGTGATTCGAGCCCCCATCTGACACGTGACATCACAGTCGCACCACCCATTGACGATGGGCATGGACAGTTGTCCACTGGCCATCCTGCCGCAAATCAACACAACATGATTCGTATCGATGGTGCAGCGCCCAATCAGGTCCCGTCCGCCGTCCAGCGACCCAATCTACCCTTCATGCCGTTCACTCTTTTTGAGGGTTCCCCGACCTACAAGCAGCGCCGTAAAAAGCCGGCGAGCAAATTCCATCCTGGTAACCCTTCGGGGATCAACCGCAGCACGGATGGTCATCATTCGCGCGACCACTCCACCAATGCTGGCAGTGGTTATGCAATCGGCGACCGTGCGACGTCAGCCGCGGATATGTTCATCACCCAGGCGAGGGGTGACCCGAAGGCCGTCCCTGGAACGCCACCGACAGACTTGACCCCCCATCAACTCGCGCCCGGCTTATCCAATGTTCCCGTTGATGGAGGAGTATACGCTACATACGACCATCCTGCCTGCGATGACTCTGCACAGAGGCTATCCCATACTTACCTTTGTCCCAACCCCGACGACGCCACACTGACACCCTATTCCCACGGGGCAGACTCTTCTGGGGCTAGCAGTCCGATTACGTCGAAAGCCTTTGTCTGCCCTCTTTTTTGCTGCGGCCGGCTATTCAAACGGATGGAGCACTTGAAGCGGCATGTACGCACCCACACGATGGAGCGTCCATATCAATGTGACCGTTGCATGAAGCGGTTCTCGAGGTCCGATAACCTCAACCAGCACCTTCGCATCCATTTCCGCGCAGACGGGGATGACGCAAACTCCGGAGAGTTCGGGAATTCTGATATCGATGTTGAAAGCCAGGGAATAGACGAGGGTGATTTCCCCCTGTCTTCGTCGATGACCTTCCCGAATGGATTACCTGATATGGACATATGTGAGGTGGAAGTCGCAGGTCACCTGCAGGAGATTCAGGGAGACGAGGAGGGTCTCCTCGCTGCGCCCGGCACCCTCCCCCCGAACTGGAGTACCGCGGCCTCGAACCCTGCCCTGGATTCATATTATTCGCATCATGTTTCCGCAGTCGCGGACACTCCTAGCCCAGACGGTGAACTACCCCATTTGGCGTTCCTCCCCCCAGTCGATGCGTCGAACATGACCTGGGCCAACCTCTCCCACGTTCCCCCTCCTGATTCTGTGTCCTCATACTGCAGGGAACCCATGATGGCCTCTCTCTCTCCCCCTTGCAGGCCGGATTTTGATCAGGTGTCTCTCCATCGGTCCGTGGTGGCCCGTGGCGTGGTTGGGCCAGTGAAGCGCCACAGGAGCATGACGCCTTCGATACTGAGAGGCTTTGCTCGAAGTCAGTCACCGCCGAGCCGTGGTTATCACCCATATCCGCCAGCGTCTGCCAGTCACTCCCGTGCGAGCTCGAGTACGTCCAGCCCTTCGAGCCTTGCGTGTTCACCGGACATGCCTTCCGTATCACCCGTTTCCACTGGCGAGGGCTCGGTAAACGTACCGCCACAGTGTGTACCCGCCGCCTCTCATATGTCAATGAATTACGACGTCGTTTCTTCTGGCAGACTGTCATACTATGACAGTCCGCTAGGGACGACTCATGGCTATTCGAACGGCTACTTTGACTCGAATCCTCTGTTTACTAGCGCATAGACGCGGTTTCCGCATGTGTTAATATATCCGTCACTATAGTATTTTTAAAAGGAACATTCACTTGACCGCTTTCTGTATCCATGCAATTTATCTATCTGTCTGTCTGCCGCTGGTACTTTCATTCGTACTCTACAGACTTGTGTTATAATCCGTACTGCGGTCCGAACGCTGAGATGTCTCGCTGTCTCTGATGGTCATGTCCATGCAACCAAACCGGTCCCTTCACAACGTGTGGTGTCTTGTAGACGAGGCGCTCGCTGAGTCGCATGTTCTGTTTTACCGCGCCCCTTTCTTTGGCCAGGGACGATATGCTCGGGTCATCAGCACACTGCGTTTGCAGTGACTCTGATGCGAAAGTGCCAGGACGATCACGATCGAGAGATCGGCCAAATACTGTGTTTACGTCTACTATACCCGTATGGAAGACTGGGCCGCCTAAGCTGAGTATCGAATCCAGGGATGCTGGTGTACGTAGACCTGAGCGATAACGAGAATTTCATGTATGGACAAGCCGTAGGCGAAGCACTCACTGGCTGAAGAACGCGAGCCCCCACCTCCGTCCCGACGAACGATGGTCGAGAAGGCAGGAGGGTCATTTGCGCCTGCCCATCAGTGTGCCTGACATCCGCAATTATCAAATGAACAAATGGCCGCGATGTCGGGCAATACAGGGAAGAGTCACTTCCGCCGATACTGGCCAGTATCACGCCTTGTGTGATGTCGACGCGACAGGACGCGCCACCCAATCGCAGAAGCGAATGCATCCGGCGGCGGTATTTGTCCGGGGAAGAGAAAGAGGGCTGAAGAGCGCCTCTGGCTAGATAGCGCGGGAGTAATAGCACGGGTTGTTGCGTGCGTTCCCGAAGAACAGAACAGAGACGACCGTGGTGTCCCGTGCCAGTGCGAATTGGGTGATCAGGGTCAGTATGCTCGCGAGTCCAAAGGTGTTACGACAAGGCCAAGAAGCGCAAGTCGGGTTCCTCGGACGCACCCTGTGGACCCACTGAACTACAAGACCTACTCTTTTCAAAAAAGATTCCGATCATCGCGCTCGTCGCACAGGTGCGCTTGAATGTTTGAACCTTGGGCCATGCGGTCCTCGCGTGCACAGTGCCCCCGAATAAAATGAACGACTTACGGGACACCCCAGAGACTAGCACCCATCTGGTTACTGCGTCGGTCGGGGAGGAGTAGATTACGTCATCCATCACGGAGGGATATGTCGCGTGCGTCGCCAAACCGTCTCTGATGTTCTCCGCATTCTCGAGGCGATTCGTACGTGATGCGTTCTTGTTCTAGTTTTGGTTGCTGATAAGGAATAGCCTCAGCTGTCCATCTTGTTCGTATAGCACTCTCTGACAGGCGTAGTGGACTCACCTGGCCATAGCCACCGTCCATCGTCGCCCCCTTCCGTCAAGGCCCTCGCGATGCTGCGAGCGTCTCTGTCTGGGCCATATCCACCTACCACGCCCGATGCACCCCCGCTCGCGTTCCATCTCGACGTCGTCGAGTCTACACCCACACCGGACCAACTGCGGACGATCCTGTCTTACCTCGCGTCGACAGCGACACCATCGTACACGACGTTCCTGTCCGCACATCCCTCTGCACCGGATGACGAACGACCCCAGAGTGCAGCAGGCATCGTGGATCTCGGTGTCCGGCATCCGGACGCGCTCAAGTGGCCCATCGTTGTCGATTGGAACGGCGGGCGGGCGAGTGTCGGTGACGTGGATGGGGTCCGCAAAATGTTGGAGGCCCTCCGACAGCGCAGGGACGGTGAGCTCACGGACGAGGACGTCGTTCAACCCAAGGGGTGGTTTTCGTAGTTCCGTTCAGGACAGGACACGCAAAGTCCGTATTCACATCCAAGAATATGATCATGTACAATGTCCTCCCTTTCTTTGCTTACAAGCGTACATAAAGGGTAGTTTCTATCCTCTGAACGTCCTGACTCCCCGTCGTCTGGGTCATGGGCGCGATGGGTCCGGGAACGATCGTTTGAACCGCAGTCTGAATAGCAAGCGAGCTCGGTGTGGATATCGTTGATGCTGAGGTGGATGGTACCGGGGTTGATGGCACCGGGGTAAATCCTGCTACGGCTGAAGCAAGTCCCAGCGAACTCGAGGCCGAGGTGGATTGTCCGTCCGAGCTCAAGGCTGTGCTAGAACTTGGGGAGCTCGTGGATACGGCGGCCAGACTATTATTGCTGCTCTTCTTGACTGTCCCACCTACCCCTCCACCCACCGCGGCACCGATGACGATGAGGGCAATGACGATAGCGGTGATCACACCCTTACGGCTGCGCCAAAAGGACGCTCGGGGTGTGATGGGCGTGTGTAGCACGGAGCCAAACTTTTTGCCCGAACCGGCCTCGGCGTCGGTCTGAGTGAATGGGACGGGGACGGGCAGTGGCTGGGTCAGGGTGCGCAAAGATGATCTCTGCCGCGGTGATTGCTCGAGAAGGTCGACGTTGTACCCTTCCTGAACGGGTGTCGGTGGGGAAAGGCGCGAGGCTGTACTGCTCACCTGCCGCTGTGCCCGGGTTGCCCTCGGTGCCCCGTCGAGCAAGGTATGGTCGTAGGACGACATGGGCTTCTGCGCTTGAACTCGCGGTCGTGTTGATACAGAGAAATATCACATCGAAGTTACCCGCTACCATCCCGCGTGATGTGTCGACTGGCCCGTCACGTTCAGATGGGAACAGCCCCCATCGCGTGCCTGACGTCGGATCGCTTCAAGGTTCAAGTCATCCACCACGTCGACGCTGCAGAGACGAGCGATGGGACCGTCGGGGAGCAGCAGGCAGGAGGGGAGGAGGGAGACTCACCCCGACGCATTCCCACGGTCGTCACCCTCTCCCTTCCTTCCTCCCTCGTCGTCGTACGGGTTCATTGACATCGAGGCCGTCGACGGTCCGGTCTAGGTCCATGCCTTCATTTCTCACCAAAGTCTTCGGATATAAGAAGAACGGGCAGCGTGACCCTTGCGATAATGGCTTGCTTGACGGCAAGTATGAAGCGATCCCACCCGTTCTCTCGCCGTCCGCGTTTACCTTTCCTGAACCTCGACCGACCCACCACGACGCGTTCGCCCTCCTCAGACCCAAATCGCGTGTGTACCAAAAGTCTGCACAGAAACAGCCCGCCGCGGTGCCCTATCTCACCCTGCGCCTCCCTGGCCCCAAGGAAAACGAGGATGCGCGTGCACTCGATGTCGTGTTCGAAGCAGATCCCGACGCGCGACTCGTCATCGATGACCCTCTCATCGCCGCCAAACGTCTCCATCCTCTCGAAGCGCTCCTTCTCGTCCGACTCTGCGCACAGGTCATTACCGAGCGTGGTACGCGTCTCTCGTCCTCTCCACCTTCGTCGCTCATCTCCCAACAGGTCTCGAGACGCTAGGGATCATGCGTCCCCATTGGTTCTCCGCATCGCCTGATGTCCAGCGCAAACTCATTTCCCTCTTCATCCGCTCCTTAACCCCCCCACACCGCATCACCACGCTCTCTCCGACACCCACATCCGCTACATCAGCGTTTGAAGACGAACTTCAGTATACGCGCTCACCCCATGATGTCGCTGCCGTTCTTCGTTGGGGCCTTCGTCATCTCTCGCTTGAGAATGGCCACTTTGGCAAAGACAGCGCTGAATGGGCATGGTACCGCGCTTTCTCCCTTGCAGAGCGTCACGCGTCATATCCTCCCAAGGCGTTTTCTGATCTGTTATTGCCCCACTTGCCTGCCTCCCACGCTGAGCTGCTGACCACGACACTCGCCCTTGTCTCCTCGCTCGCCTCCCATGCAGAGTCGAATAGCATTTCGGGTAGCAGACTCTCAAAGTTTTTGGGCATTTGGCTTCTCGTCACCACCCGAGCCGAACAGTCCGACGATTGGAGCCGGTTTTATGCTCGATGGGAGCGTGCCGGTCGCATTCTGGAACATCTCTTCCTTGCCCGCTTGAGGTGAGCCTGACACTGTCGATCATACGTTGGCTGATTGTGTGACAGGGAGGAGTCTCTTGAACAGCGGTTACCTACCCGTCTTCAAGAACTGATCCAGCATTATCCGTACAGCAAGGGTCTCCCTGCTGCGGAAGACGAGCTTCTGTCGCGGCCCCGGTTGTCTACCCGTCGATATGATGCTCTCCTCGTTTGCATCGAGACCCTTCTGGCGCATGGTGCCGAGCAGCCAAAGCAACACCCGATCCAGCTCCTTCTCGATGCCTTCCAACTGCCCATCGAAAACGCTTCCGGGGATGACCGTATAGCGTTATGGAATACTCTAAGGACCACAGCTTCTGCAGAGGCAGCCTCGTCCGATTCAGAAGGACCTCAGTTTACTCGCGTCTTCGTCGACGAAACAATTCAACTGTTGGCATTGATTCCCGCTGGCAATAACGTCCCGACATCGCCCACACTCTTTACTTCGCCGATCTCCAAAGTCGTGTCTCGCAAACGTTCCTCCTCACCTACCAAATTTTTCGAAAACAACACGCCAAGGTCAAATGCAAATAGCGGATCTACGCCAGTGTCTCCCTCTTCACCCTCTTCGGCCGTGACGACGGATTGGGCGCAGTTCTCCTTGACTGGGTTCGGTGATACGCCCACTACGCAGCCTCTCGTTCCGCGTTTGGATGAGGACGATGACACGGAGGTGACTCAGCCGCCATTTTTCCGCAAATCAACCCGCCAGCATGACATTTCGCGCACGCGCAGACGACGCTCCGAGGATCGTGAGCCTCTGGAAGCCCCAGCGTCACCCGAGTCTAAATTCGAAACATCCATCCTCGACACCAAACTCGGGTCGGTGCGCGTCGTACAAATCGACGAAGCTTTCATTGATTTTTGGAGCGACGCCATTGTCGATCCCATCTCTGCCGATTGGCCCACATTCGCTGTCTGTGGTCTGAAGCAATTACCGGATGCCGGATCGCCCATTACTTGGCTCGTTATTGAACAGATATATCATCACCAGCAGCCGCAGCCTTCCCGTGTTCCATCTCCGGATGGGCATAGAGGTCGTTCTCCCCGTCCGTCTTTCAAATCTGACATCTCCGGATTCCGTATCAATTCGATGTTCTCATCCGCTCGGAAACGTTTCAGTGTCTTTAGTAAATCAGCTACTGACTTGAACGCTAAGAAATCAGGTGGTAAGACTCCGATTGCGGGGGAACTCGGAGAGATTCTCGTTGAGGAAGAATCTACACTGCCACCTACCCCTCCCCCAAAGGTGCCGGTGGACTATCATTCCGATGGGGATGCAGCTGTCGGAGCTTCTGTCGCTGTCACTGCTGTTGCCGATAATCTGAAAGGAGACATCTCCTCCGCACCTCCCGCTGGCACTCCGACAACAGATAGAGGACCCACCAAGGTGAGAACGCGTATCCAAATCGCAAGCTTAAACGTTGACTTCTCCAAGGAGGAATTTGACCGGGCGGCGGCGACGAAGGCACCCTCAATTGAGCGTACCCCACAACCTGGGGACACCCACAATAGTGTCTCCGTGCAGCCCCGTTCGTCTTTGGAAAGATCAGAGGACGGTTCTGTCGAACAAGGTTCATCGCGGATCATCGACACAAAGGCTAATGCTGCCGACTCTGGACCGTTGGCAGCGGACACACTTCAATCATCCTCTACACGGGATACAAGTGACCCCGCCTTGCCTTGGCCCGCACCCACCGTGGAAAATCTGGTTGTTGAAGAGCCGCAGCTACGACAAGATGTTGCTGTCGACGAAACCGAGAACCAGTTTGACGGGGGTGTCGCGCGACCAGCGGATGGCGATGGACGCCTTGCTACCGACCTTGTGAACGATGCGTCCAACGTGGTGCAAGTTGACGTTACTGATAGTTTTTGGCAAGTCACGGAGGCTGTTGCTATGCCCTCAGCCCCTGAAACTGTCGCGGTGCCATTGACGACACCTGTCGTCAGTGGCGAAGCTTCCGAACACACCGCCCAAGAAGTACATGTGGCTGAACAATCATCGCGGAAGGCTCCCACTGAATTCGCATCTCCCGACGACGCAGTCGTTCAGCATGTGCTAGACGATTGTCCCCCGGTGTCTGCACCCTATGTCCATGGCAAGGGTACCGCCATTGAGGCGGGAGCTCACCTGGAATCAGACCCAATTTCTTCCGTGGCTGATGGGGATGAAGAAGGCACGGAAGTTGCCAGACATGTGGAAATATCTACCCCCGCTCCGGGGGCATTCGTTGCGTTGGTAGGGGAGACTGCTGTCCATTCTATCGACCCTGATGCACGTGCTGGGGCTCCTCAGTATCCCACTGCGGAGCCCGAAGCTCTCGGACACGCGGCTCCCCAACCCGTGGCCGCGGAGTTCCAGACCACCTTTGGCATAGAGGAAGAACCCGGTGCTCACCCTGTGGAAGAACCCTCTGTGACCATTGCCTCTGCCGTTGCGGTCGTGGTTGCTGAGACCGAGCACACCGCGGACTGGGGGTCAGGGCTCACAGCTGAAGGACAGTCTCTAGTGCAGGATGCTATTATTCATGCGGCCGCAAAAGCGCCACCGGTCGATTCCATCCCATCCCCTGACGTCGATGTTTACGTGCCCGTCGCCCAAAACGATGCTTCCGCCGAGATAGAGACTCAGCTGGTACTCGAACGCGTCGTTTCCGACATGAATGTCGTCAACGCTCAGGATACGGGAGCCCTTGCGCCTCTTCTAGAAAATTCTACATGGGTCAACGACGCTCCCCCTGACCCGGAAATCACCACGGAGGCTGTCGAGGCTGCTTTGGTCGTTGCCCCCGAATCCAAGGCAATGCAAGATGAGCCGGCCGATTTTTTGGTCGAGGCTATTGTTCGCCCATCAACCGAATCTTTTTTTGCGGAGCCGTCCGTTGAAGCAGAGCCACCGACTCAGTATGTTGACAACCGGCCCGCGGCGGTGTCCGCTCAAGAAGATGGAACCGTCGTGTTGGAAGAGGAGGGTGAGACCGTCGATCTTAAGGCGGAGACCCATCCGACGCCCACTGCCTTCCCGACGGAACATGCTCCGATCAAGAGCGTGAGCGAACGAGCTCAGCTCGCTCCCAGCACTGCCGCTGAGTCCTCCGAGCCTATAGTGGACAGGGCAGCGAAGCCCGCGAACGAAGAAACAGAGGTTCTCGTCGAGGATGACCCTGCTTCCGTCACGCCCGCTATGGGTGACGCGCGCACGGACGAAGATGTGCAAGTTCCCATAGGGACCGAGGCGTCGTCAAACGCGTCTTTGTCTCAGTCTGTCGACGTGGCTACGAATCCTCTTATCGTTCCCGAGGAGATCAGTTCTGTCGCGGTCGATGGGCCAGGAGAAGGTGTCGCCACCACCGAACTGGCGCTCGAAGCGCCCGAAGACGTCGTGGCAGACGAGGGCGTTCGCGGTGCCGTGGACGGTCAATCTGGAACGCGTGCTACTGAGCCAGGGCGACCTGTCGAGGACACGCGCGTTCATGCTGTCGAGGAAGCAAAGACCCCCGTGGAAGTCGGGACGAGTGAACCGAAAGGCAAGTCTTGGCTTGCATGCGCGACACACGAGGCAGCCATGCTGAATCATGATCATATTTACAGCAGCAGTGCCTGCAGTCGAGATCGACGATGAGACACGCGGCGGAGCGAATGGCCCGCAGGACATTGCTGACTTTGCCGAGCCGCCGGTGATGAGTAAGTGCTGAATGACTCGCAAGGTACATGGCTCATGCATGTGCCAGCCGCAACCGATGTCCCTGCACACGACCCTGCCGGGTTCTCTGCACACGCGGAATCATAGAATCGCCCAGGCGTGTCAGCCCCCCTGTTTTCATATGTGATCTGTTTTGATGTCTGTCATCTTGGTTGATTGATTCCACGTTCCCTTTGTTATTTTTCGTTCGTACCTCGTTCGCTTTCTACAATTCTAACACATGACCGTCGTCTCTATGATGCTATCTTACACCCCCCCAGAGTTTCCCGTACCCATTGGCGTTTGATTTGAACTCGGCACATATGATATTTCCCACGTTCGACGCCTTTCTCTATTCCCTCACTCTATCCTGGCGCTTTCAATGTTCCAGTACTCTTGCGCGTAGTCCTGGATCGCACGGTCGGAACTGAACTTGCCCATCTGTTTGTATTGTCGGATACCCCACCATGCTTGTCAATGCACATCGATTGATCAATCGGACAGACACACCTTGGCCGTCGTCCTGATGCTCTTCTTGGTCCATTCCGTGCGATCGTTGTAGGCTTCGTCTACCATGTGCAGCGCCTCGATGTCTGTCGAGCATGCTTCAACGTGCGTTCACGAAAAACACGCGGGAAAGGCACGTACAAGAGTCGAAATCATCCGTGAGCAGATAATAGTCCCCTTGTCGGATGGTGTTCAACAACCTGTAGCAAAAAAAAAAAAGAGATGGGCAGACGCATCGTCGAGCACAAGCACAACGTACGGCTCGTACACGCCTTCATCGCCAAACAGACCCCCCGAGATCACGTCCAACACACGAGCGAGCGCGGGCGACTTTTCCGCCACCGGAATGGGGTGATACATGTGTTGGTAGCGCAAGTCTTCCACGTCGGGCGTCAAGTTTCCAAAGAAGACTAGGAAACGGGTCGTCATCGTTCGTTCGCCAGCCCCCGAAAAAAAAACCACTCACAGACGTTGCTCGAGCCGACCTCTTCGGCGATCTCAATGTTCGCACCGTCGACCGTGCCGAGGAGGAGACAGCCGTTCAGGCAAAACTTCATGTTGGACGTCCCGGACGCCTCCGTACCTGCGGTCGAGATGTGCTGGCTGATGTCCATGGCGGGGATCAGCACTTCCGCCAGCGTTACGGAATAGTCGGGAAGGAAGAAGAGGGAGAGGTAGTCTTGCGTGTCTGGATCTGCGTTGATCACCCGGGCGACGTTCACGATCAAGCGAATGGTCTGGGAGGGGTTCAGCAGGTCAGATAGGGCGAATCAACGTGGGATATACCAGTTTGGCGATGTAGTCTGGCAGTCGTCGTGTCAACACGTGACAGGGGGGGACGGACAAGAGGGACTTACAGCCCGGGGCAGCTTTTCCAGCAAAGAAGACGTTCCGCGGGGTGACTTTCTTCCTTTCTTCTGGCTTCATCGCCTTCAGTGTCAAGTAACGCTGGATGGCATGTGAGACGCGAAAAACGACAAGTTTGTCGGCGCACATGAACAACACCGAGAATGTTGAGGGTTTGACGCTATATTCAATGTAAGCCCCGTGCGTCGAGTATTCCGCTCTGCATCAACATACCTTGTACTCGTGCAACCTCTGTATCACGGCGCAGAGTTAACCAAGTTGGTAAAAACCTGACAACATGGGCCAGTCTCACCTTGACCTGAACGTCGAAAAACGCGTTCGTATTGACTCTCAGCCCCAGAGTCACCTGAACGTGATGGGCCAATCTCTCCTTGTTAGCCTGCTTCACGGAAGCCCACGCTGCCCGGAAATCTTCGTCTTCTACATGATCCAACAATCCCTCCAGTTTGGATAAATCCTTCAGCCATACGCTTTTGGGTATCTGGAGCGTTTCAGTGATGAGTTCACTCAGCCTTGGGTTGCACTGGGGAAGGATACATGTCAGTACTCTTATTGTTCTCGATGTCAACGAGACACACCTGGTCAAGCCAGCGCCGCGGAGTGACTTTGGGGAAGCATTGTTATCAAAAAGTACCAGAGATCCGTCGAGACACCTACTGCCGTTGGTGACATTCCCAAATCTTGCGTGTAATCAGATGACTGGTTGCAAGCCATGTAAATAAATTAAAAACATACTTGCTGATTCCAAAGAAGTCCACAAAGTCTTTCAAGATCGTTGTCTTCACCAACTCACTATGCAACTAGGGACTCTCGTCATATCTGCCACGGGGACTGAAACTAGGTCATAAAGCATACCTCAGCGACACCATTAACTTTCCGACTTCCTGTTCGAAAATTTTGGAGTCAGTCCCCCCGCTATTTAAGGATCGACGAACCGATGCATGCTAGATGTGCCATGCGAATACTCTTCGGAAAACCCTCTAAACAACCGCGATTAAGAACCGTTCACAAAGAGAGTAACCTTACTCGCCCTCAATCAAAGACATCCTTGCCAATCGCTCACGGTCACCAGGGAACATCCGTTCGACGGCTATTGTGACCATTAGCTCGAGGTTGAGGAACTCAACGTACACTCACACTGCAAGAATAACCTTTGAAATCAACCATATCATGTAATTGTCAGCTCAAGAAGTTCGTGGAGATCAGCTCACATGTTCTGTCGACATGAGATTAGAGTTAGTGACATTCTCCTCTCAAAGAATCTAGCGGACTGACAATATCGAAGATAATCTGCATGTGTCTGAAAGAGGTCAAATAATTATGTCGGACGAGGGTCCAGTAACATACCGGGGAAGGAGATGCTCCATCAGAGGGACAGGCCATTTTTCCAACGCTTCCTAGCACAAACTCTTGTCAGACCGACGAGGATCAAGAAATTGCATGACTAACAGGGAGTACGGTATGATTGGTGAAGAAGAAGGTCTCCGTGACGATCTTCCATGCCATATCCCAAGGCAATTCTTCCTCGTCGAGTAAAACACGCATCAATTCGGGGATGGCCAATGTGGGGTGAGTCTGTGAAATGATTTCAAACAGGGCTGCAACACAATTCCTCATATTGCACTGACGTCATTGAGTTGTATAGCAACATCTGATGATCTTTGAGCCAATCAAGGGACATGATTTGCGGCAACTCACAATCAGATAACTCCGTGATCGGTTTACCAAGGTTCTTGAACCGCCTTAGGATATCTGCAAGACTTGCTGCAGTCCAGAAATATTGCTGTTTAAGGCGCAGTTCCTTCCCATCTGTTGACCGATGATGTAAGTAGGTAGGTGATCGTGAGGTAGGCCACTTACAGGTTGTCTGGTCATTCGGATAGAGTACGGAAGTGATAGCAGCGGCAGTGTTTGAGGCCTCGACCGCGCCTTCGTAATCCCCAGCTGAACGACAGGTGTCAGGTGACGATTCAATCCGTCCCTAGGGTCCTCACCATTGAAACTGTTCAGGTCAAAACCTCTTTTGGGTTTGCTCTCCCAAAGACGGAGGTTGTTAGTATTCTTGGTTTCGTAACCTGGAATCATAACGTCGTACGCGACCGCCAGCACTTCCTGACCGCCATGCCACACGCCACGGCCACTCCCATCATGGTACCTATCTGAAACCCCGTAAAAGCGGATCTCGTACGTGACATCGACACGGGGCAGCTCCCAGGGGTTCGAATTCTCGAGCCAAGGATCAGGTGCCTCAAGCTGTTGTCCATCGGGGGAGATAAGCTGCTGGAAGATGCCATACTTGTAGCGAAGACCATATCCCCAAACTGGGAGCTCTTGGGAGGCCGATGAATCGAGATAACAAGCTGCGAGACGGCCCAGGCCACCATTTCCCAACCCTGCATCTCGTTCTTGGGCAAGGAGGTCTTCGAAGTTGAAACCGAGTTTGTCGACACCTTCCTCAAACTTGTCTTTAAGTCCAAGATTGAGGAGCGCATTGTCCAGGGCCCGACCCATCAGGAATTCGAGGGAGAGGTAGTAAGCACGCTTCCCTGCTTTACGATTCATATGCAACTGAGTGGTGTTCCAATTGATCTAGGACAGATCATCTGAGAAACACAGATGGCACCCGCTACGACGAACACATACGAGTAAATTGTCACGGACGGAAAGCGCAGTTGCCTGATAAGCACCCAAGTTATCGAGATTATACACTTGGCGTGCCAACGAAGTCTGAACATGGTTCACAATGGACTTCGTGATGGATCCAACACCTTCACGAGATGAGAACCGGCGACCACCAAAACGACCAGTCACTCACTCGTATCGAGCTGCCGATAGCCGTCTTTCCATACTTTCTCCTCACCTCTGGGCCATTTTTCTTTCCCGGTTTCATCCGTATCGGGAAGATAGCCTAGAATAGAGGTGAGCTGGATTTACTTGTTGTCGATAGACCTCTAGATGTACCTGTGAGCGATCTGACATGTCTACGGGGCCGTTTGGGTTTACCAATCGTGGAGGGGTCGAGGATGGATGTCATGTTGGTTGAAGCGTGGGATGGTGCAGGAAGTTTTCCAAGAAAGTCACGGTTGACATATGAAATTGCAGTCAGGTGAGATAGGGGCCATTTTGTTATGTTTGGACAACAGTACAACGGTAGGTTTGGCTCGTGGTAGGGTCCGCGACTGCATATGCTCCTCTACTAACCACACTCAGGACATCGCCTACTTGTTGCTAAAAAGTGAACAAGTTACAAGCTTGAGCTACAATTTTGAGGAGCCAGACACGCACCATATAAAATGTGTGGTGCGCGGGAACACGAGGTATGAACCTATTCAGCCTCCTCGGGCTCGCCATCTTCGTCGTTCATATTAAATTTCCTCTTTCTACCCGGTAGTGTAGCCCCACCCCCATACCCAACACCCGCCTTCTGTCGCAGAGCATCCAAGTCCTGTTCTGCTTCCTCAGCCCATTCCAGGACGAGATGCCGTCCGAGCAAATGTGTATGCCGCAGCGCAGCGTACGCATTTTCGGCTTCATGGCGCGTAACGAATTCGAGGAATGCGAACCCGCGGGATCGCGCGTCGAACCGCTTCGGTAGGCGAGCAGACTTGAGTTGACCGTGTGCGCTGTGGGGACACCTGAGTATTGGACTTCAAGTGCGACTGAACGACGTACCCAAACAGTTCTCTAATATCTCTCTTCGTCGCTTCGAACGGGACATTCTTGACAATCATCTTGGTCGATCGGGACTTGGCGCTCCCTTTGTCCTTGGATTCGTCCTCGGTCCCGCGTCCAGCGAACTTGACGTCCAGCACATGGCCATCAAGCGTAAACCCTTGCATGCCTCGAAGCGCTTTCTTGGCAGCTTCGGCCGTCCTAAAACCTACGAATCCGTACCCCATACTCAGTCTAGGAGGTTCACTGCCTGGTACGGCCGGTCGCTTAGGGTCCAGCTTAGTTTGAACCCGCGCGAACACGAAATCAGGGAGATTCCCAAAGACTTGTTTGAGGCGTTCGGTCGTCGTACTGAAAGCCAGGTTCTTGACGAAAAGCGTTGAGCCCGCAGATAGAGGTACTTCCTCCTCACTCCCCGAGTCAGATGTTTTCTGTTCAGCGGTAGCAACTGATTGAAGTCCAGACGTGATTGTTGTGACAGGCCGTGGTTGCGTGTCTTCGGACGCGTCCTGGAACATTCCGAGTGGACCTTTCTCCAAATATATGACAGAATTTGCTAGACGGCGATAAGCAACTGCACGGAATGCTTTGCTAGCTTCAGCAGCGTGTTCAAACTCCACCACTGCCATCGTTCCCGCAGGTGGTACAATGACCCTGGTTAACTTGCCATGCACTTCGAACAGCGCACGAATCTCATCAGAGGACGTCCCATACGGTATGTTCTTGACCAGAATAACTGTATCCGAGCGCCTTCGAGACGAGAAGGATGAAAGGATGACACCTTGCGATTCAAGATATGATTTTGTCTCCTGAATGACATGCGTCTCAGCCAGAGCGAGTTTCACAGCCGCATTACTAGACTCAGGATCCAAAATGTCCGCCTTCGGGATATTGAGACGATCCGCTATCGAAGAAACCACAGCATCGCTCTGGTGCAACAAAATACATTAGACTACACGAAAGGGGGCACGACAAGACGGTAGCTCGACGAACATTCATGTACAGCATACTCCAGTTAAACTCGCGCCCCGCAGTCGTTTTACGCTTTGCTTTGCGCTGGTCTTTGAGTGACGACTTCCTGTCATCTGTATCTACTACGTCGGATTTCACTTTACGGTCCACGGCTGGTAGAATGTGTAGCAATCGCCCTTGAAAAGACTTCTTGTCCAGTCCTTCATATGCGGCCAAGGCAGAAGAAGGCTGTACGAAAGTGACATATGCGAGTCCTTTCGGTTCCCTGGATGCTGGATCAATCGGAATATGGACCTGCCAACGAGTGTCAGATGATTGTACGATAAATAAAGATGCCGCGTGATGTCCTAGAGTCTGCATATACGCGGCTGCATCGCATAAGAACGTCACATAGATATCTCACCTAGAAAAAATCAGGTCAGCACACATTTAGTGCGAGAAGCGTTGATGGTGGAAAGTCAGAAACATATACTATCATTTATTTCCCCAAGGATCATCATATTCCTTGAGAATCTGATGTCCCTATTTATTTTGTCATCATGGACAATGTGTCCATAAGGATCATCAACAGACACTCACCTGAGCAATTTCCCCAAACGGTCGGAAGAGGCCAAGGAGATCGTCATCACTACACGAGAAAGCCAAATTACGGAGGAAGAGTCTTGATGTTCGATGGATAGTCTCCTTTGCAGAATCATCCAGTAAGGCAGTTTGTTCGGCTGGTTTGTCGTTACTGTCGTCCTCGTCGGCAAGTCGGCGACGTTTGTTAGGACGAGGTGTTGGCGCATCCTTGACACCCTACTCGAAAAATCATTACCGTTACGCTAGAAAAAGACTGAACGTTCCTGTACCTCTACAATTGTGACACTAATTCGCGTGGATTCAATGAAGGTACGGTCGAACCAGTCCCTCGCAGCAGCAGCCTCCTTGTCCGTCTTGAAACCAACGAAAGCAAATCGTCGCGACGTTCCATCCTGCTTACGTGCAATCTTGATGTCAGTAATGGTCCCCGGCGGTGCACCGTTTTGCGAGAAATGTTTTCGAAGACGTTCCAAGGTTAGATTGGAAGGCAGATTCTTTACAATGAGACGAGACATGACAGCGAGCGAAAAAAGTGGGCGTAGAAAAAGCCACACCAACTCCGATCGGAAAATGCCGCAAGGGGACCGTTTGCCAAGTTTCTGATCTGCAGTGGACCGCGATGGCCTCTACCTCGATATTTAGCCAAGAGAAAAACCCTCGGGGGATACCAAAAGCACCTTTCATCGTAAGTGGAGATTGAATTGGTAGACACATCGACACCGATTGACTACTTTCTAGACCAATATCGAAGAATACGTCGGCGGGCCTGATGGTGACACCGAGGAACATCTTAAGCTCTTCCAGGCCGCGATCGCGTGCGTTCCTTTGTGGCATCATAGCATAACGTTCTTGAACAAATAAAAGTACAGGAAGTATCGCTACATGGACGCAAATTTGACACAGCGTCGAAGGGGCCTCGAAGATAAAATACCGGATGTCAAGAAGACGCTCCACATGGTCGAGTTTTTGCAAGAGATACGCGTGAGTAGGTTGCATTGTAGAATCGTCGAAACCATTAACAGCTTTTAGGAGGGTAAACAAAAAGCAAATGATAGTGCAGATGAGCTCGATGATGAAGACACTGAGGAAGAGGCCGCGAAGAAACCATTGACCACTACGTTCGAGTTGAACGACACACTTTATGCAGAGGCGCAACTCGAAGACACCGACACCGTCTACCTCTGGTTAGGGGTAGGCTCATTTGATTGCCTCGCCATTTCATGTTGATTAGTTTCCTGCAGGCAAATGTCATGCTGTCCTACAAAATTCCTGCGGCCATATCGCTGCTGCGGTCAAAGCTTGATGCTGCTGAAGCAAGTCTAAATGCGACTGTAGAGGATCTGGAATTCCTTCGAGAACAACTCACGATAATGGAGGTGAACACTGCGAGGATGTACAACTGGGATGTGAAACGGAGAAAAGGACGGTTGACAGAATCCTCTGGGAAAAAAGGTTGAGCAGATAGCAGGCAATCATGTGCTATTGCCCTTCTCTTTTGTGCTTTCGAGTTGGGCCTACAGTAAGGTTGGTGAATGTTAATGCTGTCTCACAACACGTCCTCCCGTGGGCAATTCCGATGGTCTATGGTCGTTTCTGTCGTCTACCTACCCGGCAGCAGCTGCATTGTTTCTGGATCTTTCTATCAGAGTGTGGGGCCTGAAAAGGCTTGGCCACTCAACAAGATGAGTGGATCTCCGAGCTCATTATGCCTCATTCTAGTTAGTAGATCAGCGCGACTGCACTAACGTACTTGATATTGTTGCCCGCTCAATCGGTTAGTTCGTTCAACCAACCCGGTGCGCTCGCTCTTCGTCTTTTCATGGAGCTCCAGGAATATGTCTGCCCTGACGCGAGTTTGTGAGTGGTACGCTAAACATGTCAAGCAGCCCTTCGCCATGTGTCAAGTCACGACCAACAGGAAATAGCCCACCAATGTAAATGGATCGCTCGAGAAGGCCATAAACTTACCTAGCGTCTTCGCGATTAACCTTTTCGAATACGAGCACAGCGGCCTGGTGTATCAGGCAAAGGCCTACTTTTTGAATTGCTCTATAAAAGGGATCGGCATGGATAGAGACCAAGTAAGGCAGAAGGTGGGACGTTTGATCTTGTAAAACCCTGTGGCTGACAGTGATGCTACCGCCGCTGTAGTGGGATCTGTTTGTCGTGGCCGGCTTTGGGTGGTTCGCGTGGGTCCTTGTCCTTCTTAGCCGTTGGAGGTTAATGCCCTAACATTTGTTGTGCCAGCATTTGGCCATCTGGGAAGAACAGTAGTCCAAAAGTTGAGCAATATTTCGCCAGCTATCAAGCGGGTTGATCCTCACGCCTGAAATACAGTTCCAATCCAACGTTCCGCCTCTGTTCTTGGCATCAGACATTGGTCTCCTCGAGTTGGGACCATCCTTGGAGCCTCGGATGTGGTATCTGCAGTCGAAGGTCTGTTTGTGGTCTGTCATTCTTATCGACTAGTCCAACCTTCCATAGGTGGTCTATCAATCTAATAATTCTCATCGCATGCTTTCAACTTGGTTGCTGGTGATCCACCCTATTTCGTCGCTTTGGCCTCCCTGATCGCCATCGTGGGTATCGGTGTTGGCGATGCGCTTGTTACTTTTCGTAACCGATTCCGCGTTGGAATCCGTGGACTCGACCGTCTTCTTGGGTAAACTGGACGTCTACATCCAAGTCACTCAACTAATCTTTTCCTGCCAGGCTTCCTTCCTGGTTCTCGCCAGTACCCTCTGACAGTGCTCTCCATCTAGTGGTTCCTGGGACAGGTTCTCTATAGTCTTTTAAACATCGAGAAGACCGATTATCTCTTTTGCGCTGGGGTACCAACAAATCCGTACGGCCCCTAATCGCTGACATCGCTCGTACCACGTCCGAGAATCGTGAAAGATCTGATCATATGGGATGGAGACACCTCTTTGCGCTCGGCGCGCTCAACCTCTTCCGATCTTTGGGCCTCCGCCCCGTCGTGTTCACTCTCTTCCAAAATTTACGATTCCTTCAGCAGGGACGCGTCGGACGCTGAGGCGGCTCACATTGTTCACAGGTTTGCCCAGTACGACGGTAAGACAACGACACTACTCAAGCACTGACGGTCGAGGTGTTGGAGGCGTCAGGACATATCCTCGTCGAGAATACTGTCCAAGGATTCTAGGTATGACGCGGGGCATGTCAAGGCGTTGTTTGCGACTCCGAGGTCCACCAGTCTACTGCTCACTCTTTGATGTGGTATGGTTGGCAACTTCAAAGACTCCTTCGCGCAAGGTGTCATCGATCTTTGATGGACGCTCTATAACAGCTTTTTCCCTACTCGTGAGCGGTGGTACACGTATCGTTTGGCCCAGCTGACCGCCTGTAAAAATTGTCCATCGTAGTGCCATGTTCGGAGACGGATCCCTCTTACGCGTTCTAAACTCCCCGTCTTCCTGGCTGGCTGGATTGTTGAGGCCCCGTATATCGGACGCAAAGGCAGCCTCGCGATTTCTTTAGGTGACTCCCGCGAAATGCAGGGCTCACTGGCGTGTTTCTCTACGCATGTACCACCTCTGAGACATCGAACCAACTTCTGGGACGGTGTTGTGATCGGGTGTGTTGCAGTAACGTACGTCCCTGAGGGAACAACGAAATGATCTCAAGCGGTTTAGATGATGTACGGCATGCTCTTCACCATCTCTTCCCCGCCAAGGATCATGGCACAGGTAAGGATCTTACAGTCACCGTACCCCGCGTGTTTGGTGTGACGGTATGTCTGTACACAACTTTCACCTCGTGCCTTGTTGCCGACAAGCGTGGGTTGGACATCAACACCCCGAACAGGGGCCGCTGTACGTGTATCTCGTGGATACACCAGGAAGTCAGTACCACTAGTATGAAGGCGGTGGATTGGTGTCGTCTTTTACTGCTTTGGGTCGCTCACCTCGCTATCGGTGTCTTGGCGCGTTTGATACCTTTGGTTCCAAGGCAGTCTGGTAAGGCCTTGAGGGCAACAGGCTGTGTGCGGGATCATTCGTAGCGTGCTTCGGGGAGTTGGACAAAATAGGACAGTCACCAATTCACCCACCTCTTTCAAGCCTTTACAGCCTTCTGTATACAGGCAACTCTCCACTTGGTTGCTAGCAGACCATCACTGACCTTCTGCGACCGTCGTCGTCAAGCACAATAAAGTGAGAGGGAGATCACATATTACGGTAATCATAATGTTTGTCGTTGTTTATCCATGGCTATGCCCGGCGGAGGTGCGTCTATGAACGCTTTACACGGTGACATACGACATAGATATCGACTATCATCATTCTGTACGTTCATGATTGGTATGTCTACTTACCCGTTGCATCCAAGCAATCTCCGCGCCCAAAAATGAAAACGAACTCACGACTATTATTTTATTATTTCACGTTTTCCCAGGATAAACCACACGGTCCACACCCAGTCCGGCGATCGCTAACGTTGGATGTTTTTTATACAATGCGCTTTGGATCCAGATTGCGCGCGCGTTTTTCCCGGAAACCAAAAGGTTAGAGCTCGAAGACGTGAATCACATCCTAGGATAGTTGAGGGGACCGATGAATTCGCCGCTGTGCCAATGTCCTGTGGTCTGCCCGGTTTTACTGACTGTTTGTTATGCATGACTTTTTTTTCTTGTCCGTTCCACAAGTGCTTACTCACTTCCGTCGCTACGCCGCCATGCAACGCCGATAACGTCACACCTTCGGGACTCGCCATGAACCCTGTCTTAGCTTCTCGTCGGCCAGGTTCGTGGGTCGCGCGTCACGCGTCAAGTTTCATAAGGTTGGACGAATTTCGACGAATTTCACACCCGTTCACGCCCCAGCTCGTTCATCGTCAGATCATGCGGGGACCCCAAAGAAGCAGTCGAGCTACTCCCGCAACCGCTCTGTGCTACCGCGGAGCTTGGACGCCACCTCAATACGTTCTCTATGCACGATCTAAGTACGCCCGGTCCCGAAAAGTTCTTGCTCTCGTGTTCTCCACGGACGTACGCCCCATGCCGGATTCCTCGTGTTCTGCCGTGATTATGGTTTCAGATTACTCCCGGTTATCCGTTTGACCCTTAACCTGGGGACGCGAATACGAAAACATGACAGAATCCTCCCGTTTGCAGAGTTCATAAGAGAGATTTCATGATTGTGTGGGCTCAGCAGTGGCTTTCCGCCCCAAGGTACAACAGGTCCTCGTCCTACTCAATTCCCCATTGTCTTTCCCCCTCTCTGCTTTCGCAAATAATCCTTTACTTTAAGCTCAGTGTTGGTGGACGGCACGTCGCCCCCGACCGATCCTGGACGGATACCGATTCCAGTGAGTGTGCTTGCGCATATTCAACCGCAAATCTTGCCAACGATCAACTATCCAGCACTTTCACTCATGTCTGTTTCGCTCCCATTCCTGCCCCTCCCCCGAGACATGTGCCGACGTCAGATCCCTCATCGAGGAACACGAATGTCAACTCACCGCCATCCGTGGCCAAGTTGAGCGTCTTAGAACGCGTCTCACTGACATGGAACGCCTTGAGGCTCAAACTAAAGATGCACTTGTCAAACTTTATACCACAGTTTCCCCAATCAAGCGTTTACCGCCCGAGATCTTGGCCGGGATATTAGAACGGTGTCTCGACTCAGTGAATTCCGGTATGCCGTTTTCAATCACCACGCGGAACAAGGAGACGCTCCTTTTACTCGGACGGGTGTGTCATTCCTGGCGTGCCATCGTACAAGGGACACCTCAGCTGTGGCGGGACATCTTTGTGAACGTTTGTGATGGCCGATACTCGGACGAGCTTCGCAGAGATGCGTTGCCGATGCTGCGGACGTGGCTAGCGTACTCTGGCACTCTCCCCCTCAACCTCGTCATCCTGTGCAAGACGGAACGAGTGTTACCGGGCCTGACGGACATCTTCGAGACCATTGCAGCCCACGCGGCGAGGTGGAAGACAGTCCAGGTTCGTCTACAGAACTCACCGGCGATATACGAGCTCGTTTGCCACGCCTTCAGCAAGTGTACCTCGCTCTCGACTTTTGACGTGACCGACGGGGGTCAATGTACGTCGTTTGTTGCCGCTCAACAGCAGGACGAGGTGAAGGATATGCGACCGGTTCATTTCGGTCTGTCACTCGCCCCGTTGGACCAGCTGTCGCTGTCGCTGGCTGGTCTTACCATACGGGACGTGCACGCACGTTGGGCCACGCTCACGCGCTTGTCTTTTATGCAAGATGCGCGTACGAGCAAGACGTCTATCGCGGACTACGTAAATATCTTCCAGCAGTGCACGTCGCTCAAGGAGTGCAGTATCACCATCGACAGCGGCGTCGGGGATGCACCACTTGAGCCGGTTACCCTACCCAGCCTCGAATGTCTCGAAATTCAGGTGCTTCGAGAGGCAGGTCACACGATGCAGACGGGCGATTTCCTGAACGTTCTCAGTGCACCGCGCCTTTCCACCCTCGTGATCGAGGATTATTGTCCGCGAGAAGAAGCCGTATCGTACTACCGCCAGCTGAAGTTGTTCCTGCGAGTGCACGCTCAGTCTCTTCGGCATCTCAAGTACTCGACTACTTCCAAGTTCTTCACAGCGGAAGACTTGGTTGCGTTGATTGTTGAGACGCCGCTGCTGACGGAACTGGAATATCATCCAGACGAGGAGCCATCGTCCAAGGTGCTGTTGGAGGCGCTGACACCGCGAGTGGAAGGCGACGTGGTAGAATGTCTGCTTGCACGTTTAGAACGGTTCTCCGTGTACTGGGGTACAGCGGAGACGGTGTCCAAGGTGGGAGAAATGATCGAGAAGCGGTATACGCTCGTCGAACGAGGGATCGCGCGGCTGACGCATCTCTCATGCAAGCCTGTGAGAATCAACACCATGTCCTTTTGTATGCCGCGTATGCTTGCGGAGGAGTTGGCTGTGCGGCTAGAACCGCTTTACCGGTGCGGACTGCAGGTCGAATGGCCACCATATACATATGATGTTGATTTTTTCTGTTATTGAGGTGTAGTAGAATCTAGATTCCTTTGGGATATTTCCTGAGTCTGTTACATGTAAAATGGGTGATGGCCAATCAGGCTGTCAACCCTCCTTGGATACTCCCCATCCTGCATAGCCACCAT
>JBBPKT010000053.1:0-51985 GCA_038089395.1 Pulveroboletus frians
TATTCTCATGCTCCTTACCACATTCCCCCTCACCTCATCACTCTTTTGATCATGTGACTATACACAAGGCCAGTCACATGGCAAATCACATGATAGTCTAGTTCCTCAATGATGTCACACCTCATGGACACCATGCTGTACAGTTAACTCTCTCATAACCCATACCCCTTCCAGCAGTGCTGTTGGCTGAAACACAAACTCAATGGGGTATGACTTATAGAGAAAAATTGTAGATGAGGTCTTGTTCTATAATCCTTCTCACTACATCTCAGCAAAAATTGTGGTTCAGGCATCAAAAGTGTTCCAAGGAGTATGATTTATGAGAGAGTTGACTGTATTAATATCCATGGACCCAGATCCTTATCTATATCTCATGTATCATATTTTCACCTTATCTTAGCCTACCTTAATACCTTCCATAGTAACATATCTCCTATGGACCTTTATGGTCTGTGCCCATCTGTAGCAATATATAAAGCAAGCATTCTCAGCTGGTAATCCCAGCTTTGGCCACTTGTTCTGAGGGCCCTTAGCTCACTTTCTCTCCTTTCTCTCTGCAAGGCTTGGTGTTGGCCTTTAGTCACTGGCTGGTGTTGTCAAGTCTGCTCATTGGGATTCATAACATCCCAACCTCACTGAAACAACCTAATCACCACTTTCAAACCTCAATTCTTCCCTCTGAATCATCATATCTGGTTTCTAAAATGACTTCCTCTGCCATGAGAAAGACCATTTTGCTCCAATGGCCCCTTCAACAACTTGCCAGCATGTCTGGAATTATCATCTGACATCTATTCCATTTCATGCTAGTGGTCAATCTCTCTCTCTCTTTATAGAGTCTGGAGTAATTATAATTGCAGATGCAGGACAGCTTTTTCACACAAATAACAATTGGAGCATGTTTATTGACCCACTGGGATGTCCCAGTTAAATTTTTAAAGAAAATGGCAAATGGAATAATATGTTAAAAGTGATATAAGAATGATAGAGAAGCTATGTATGTTATATATTGTCTGAAAAAATACAGGGCCATTCCTGATGATTGTTGCACACCTGTAGGACATTGTATATGTTGGGAAAACACAATTTTTGATGGTGGAAGACACCCTGATTTAATTGGCCATAGTGTATGTACATGGCTGACTAGGAAATGATAGTCCAGGTCAACCAAATAATATATAGGGCCATTCCTGATGATTTTATTGCACTTCAATGACATCATATATATTGTGTAAATGCCATATTAAGTGATGGGATATATCCCTAATTTAATTGAACACAGTGTATATGGCTAACTAGGAGATAAAGGTCCAAATCAACCAAACAACATATAGGGCCATTTCTGATGATTGTATCACACTTCAAAAACATTATATACATTGGGGATAACCCAAGTCAATCAAATAACAAATAGGGCCATTCCTGATAATTGTATCACACTTCAAGTACATATATTTTATACATTGGTGAAACAGTATATTGAGTGATGGAATGCATCCCTTATTTATTACCATATCTATTTATCTAAGTTCCCCTCTACACCATCCATACCCTCTTTATTTTTATTCTCCTTATTCTTTCCATTCTCCTCTTCCATTTTCCCATTATCATCTTCCATCTCCTTATTGCCTTGCTCCTTCTCCTGCTTCTGTAAGCTCACTTCTTGTCTTCTCATAGAAGGCTTTCTAGTAACCAAAAGGAACTCCAGGGAGACCTGCTTGCAGGCTTAGAGTCTTGTGTAGAGTCTAGAAAGAATACATTCATCCTCTTTACAAAGCCAGGTTGACATTGATCAACTCCTGCACTTCCTGGTATGTCAGCATTGCATGCCTTGAATGTGCATGCTGAAAGAGCCTTGAAGTCACTGTTCACAGTCCATGTCTTGATTGTGTTTTCCAAGGATGCTGGCCCTGGCCTATTTTCTGAATCTATTAGCCATGCATGATCTATCTGGATCCAAAGCTAATATATGAACTAAGCAAAAAGCTTTCCAATGACAGGCTCCAGAAGTGACAATTCACTGGACCACATCCAGGACCACATGATTAATCAGGGCTGTTCTCAAACCATCTTGATCAATATGGTCCAGATAGGCATATTTCCAATGGGAAATAGCTCTGAATCATCATCATCATCATCTCTATGGGTTCTAGACTGCATAGGTTTATCACTGTTTTTCTTCAGCTTTTCACCTATCATCTTTAGCACCTCCATATCATCATGTTGTTGGATGGTGGCAAGCAGAGGGAATTTTTCAAGCTCCAAGTCAAACAGGAAAAAAATGCCAAATTGCTTACATACTCTGTAGAACTGAAAAAGGGCCATGGATTCCTAAACATGGTAGTCCAAAATGATAGGGGTGCTGAGGTATAGCAAATAAGATGATATATAATCCCAGTAAGCAGTCCCAGGTTAGGAGATTTGAGATGCTTGATCATGATCTGAGCCAGCTGGAGTGCCCTAACTCATTCAACAAGGAATTCAAACCAGACCTCTGAGGTAACCATAGGATTGGATCAGATTTCAGAAATTATGTAGCCTAGAAAACAACCAGTCCAATTATACATAGTGAACTGAAAGATGCATTAACCTATCACACAATTCTTGCACCACACTGTATATAGCCATTCCACTTATCCCTATACTCATCCTGAACACCATATAACCATTTCTTTGCCTTTCAGAATATATGGAAATCACATTTGCACACTTATTCATGAAGGCATTGTTCAATGCATAGGTATCCTTGTCCATGACAAAAGTAGGCAGGTTGTCATTGGGCTAAATCATTTCATAGCTGAGATTGTAGGCACTTCTAAATACCATATGAGTTTGTCTTTCTTGCTTCTGCAACATTTCTGCTTAGATTTGCCCATATTGACTGAGAGTGCATGTATGATACACATTGCCACACAGAAATCCACCAGAACCAAATGAGGCTTTGAGTGCATCCAATCACCATAAGCCTACCAGCTTTTGATCACAGATAGGATAAATACTTATGTCAAGATCAATCAGGAGTTCTCCATTTGTGTGATCTGCCATGTATTTCCAATAAAGGCATGGAATTCCTTTCAAGAGAATATTCACAGGTGATTCTAGGCCATCAAACAGAAATGTCTTTACCTATAGCTTTACTTCCTTGCATTCCAAAACAAAGAAAAATAATCCATAGTTTGCATATTGGTCTGGATTGTCTCAAATGGCTTTCTTCATGGCATTCTGGATTTCATTTAACAGCTCTGTGCTAAAGGAAACTGTCTTTGGATGACCTGGCTTTTTAGTCTTGCCCTTGCATGCCTCAAAATGCATCTCATCAAGAGTGAGGGATATATATGGAGCACTACTTGCATTCACATGCTTCTGTATGGCAGAAAGCAAGACATGCTCCCAGAAGAAGTCCAAGATCTCCTTTGGAATGTGATTTGCCTGCTTGTATATCCTCTTATTCCAATGAGTCATTTGAGGAAAGCAAATATAGACTCACTAGCATTGCTTAGTGTACTAAAGGTGGTGTTAGGCACATCACTGAGAGGAAATGCCATAGTTAACTACTCTGTATGACCCCCAATGGCATCAGCATCTTCCTGAGATTGTGAAATAAGAATGTCCCCATATATGTGATTGTTCTTATGCATTAATACCTTGTTTTCTATGATGGGACCAAGATAAATGAAGAGAGAGGTCCTGAAATGTGAAGAGCATGTCACCAAGATAATGCTATCAATGTCCACCATCACATCCAAATTATCCAAAGACAGTGGTATATGATCCAATTTCAGATCAAGGTAGATATGCCTATTATCCTTGAATTTTCCACAGATAAAGGTATTTATAAGATCCTTAGAGCTTTTATCACTGACCATGATCATCTAAAAAGCACTCAAAATAACCACATCATTTACTTCAATTTGGTTGGAGGCTATAGGCACACCTTGATGAAGGAAATATTTTCCTAAAGTTCTCTCCCAAGTAAGCACTGGGTTAAATCATACTGAAATGCTGTCATAAACACACCAGTGATGTAATTGTTAATCTAAGGGCAACAAATTTGGTTATAAAAAATAAAAAAATAAAAAAAAAGGATCTGACCAGGTTTTAACCAGATTTCAATCACATATTAGCAAATGAATCAGTATACACTGTCTACACTTTTTAGATACTTTTCAGTACATTTCTGATTATATTTCTAACTAGGATCTGACCTTATAGAGACTGGGCACAAACTAATAACCCAAGGTCAGGAGACTTGCAGGTGATATGATGAGAATTCCAAGCATGAGCTATCTATAACAGAATAGCCCTACTTATGTATATGTATACTACAATAAGCAGCTTAAGGGCAGGCTCAGAATGTGAAAGAACATTAAGGAATAATGACTAAGATATGACATATTGTAGAAATTCCATTACTATAACATAGCATGAGAATAGAATAATATCACAGGGAAAGGTCTAGACTAATAGGCAAAGGGCAAGGGGAAAGATCAAGTACTGTATAAGGCTGTAGGACAAGGGACAGCCCAATAACACTTGAATAGGAATAACAATAATAATATTAAATAATACTAAATGTGATTCTGATAACCACATTGCCTCAGTGGTCTAGTCCCATAGTACTTGCATCTCCCAATAGTCTATTATCCATGTTACTAGGGCTACCTCTGGTTGTGCTTCACTATACCTGACTAGCAAGCAAGCACTATCTATGATGTTGCTATCCAGGATACTACAGTATCTTCAAGAGGATCATGAAAGCAAATAAAGTTGTAAATAGTGCATAGTGCTGCTGGAATATGAGCCTGGATTTCAAATGGGAATGCTGGGCCAAGAAGAAGAATCTGAAAGTGATATTTGAGAACTCCAAAAAGTTATTCAATGACATTTCAGGCAGATGTGTGACATAAATTAAGAAGTTCTTCTTTGTTAGTTGGTCTTGAAAAATCATTCAGCTTGGAAAGCAAAGGAAATAAATGGAAACTCACTAGATATTTGCATAGTCCCATTCAGCTAAATGATAGCAAATGCCTTGATAAGGAACAAGCATAGTTATCTTGCAAGGGAACCTAAGATCACCAAGGAAATACTTTCCTCCAGGAAAATAAAGGTCCCAAGAGCAAGCATTATCATAGATAGATATATCTGATGCAGAGCTCTTCTAACCTATGAGGGCATATGTAAATGGCATGTCAAACTCACACACAAACAGACAGTTTTTGGACATAGATCCCTTTTGATTACACCAAGCAGAGCATGCATGTTAAGGAGGCATGGCAGCAATGTGACTACCATTAATAGCACCCACTGCATCCTTGAAATACAGCTAGAATTTGGGGTTATTCCATATCACCTATTGGGGCAAGTTACTGGGTGGGGTAATAAACATAGGGTAAAATGTTGGTCCAGCTGAAAATATATAGTGACCATCTTATGAAAGTAGCTATTGCGAGAAAGTAAATACTTCAGCCAGTCATGCAAAAGAGGGGAGATATTGTGTTATTTGAACATTGAAACCTCTCACTAACATGATAGATAGGAAAACTAATGACACAAATATACAAAAATATATCAAGCTGCTCCTCCAACAAGACTGACCTTGGATTGCAATGGCTGTGATTGCTGAGAACTGTTACAAGTTTCTCAAACATCTCACAATGCATCCCAAGCTCAGACTGTAGTACTTGGGATGGCCATTGAGAAGTTCCAAGATCCAACCTTCTCTAGACAGAATTGAGGTGTGGTAGAATCAGCATGGTAACATGTTATAGCAACCAACATACATAGACACTCTGAGTGAGGGGTGTAGGTCATGGTGGAGTTGTTATCAATATCAACTATTCCAGTGTCTGGAGAAGAGCACACTATCATAGTAGCACTAATCCTAGGGTTACAAGTTCAAGCTAAGTGAGGTGAAGTTTACCTAGGCTGGACAAGCCAATGGTTGGTGCCAAACTTCACTTGTACCTTGGGTAGCCTAGGCAGACTCCAACTGATACACACTGGACATACCCACTAGCTCTAAATTCTGTCACAAATTTTTTGCAGAAATGTAAAGAAATTACTATATATTGCCACAAGGTCAGGTGGTGCTGTATTGTAATGCCTCTTAACCCAAATTTGATGAAAATGTATGATTTTTGTATTGAAATGCCCATGATAATGATCTTATAAGAGCCTTGTGATGATTTATAAGGCAGTCATAAGGGGTCATAAGCTGGCAGCATTATCATGGCAGAAAAAAATGTTGTGACATCTACTTTGGTTCAATTCGGTTCACCTTGCTGCAACACTAATTGTAAGGTACTTATTATGTAAATACCGGGTATTGTAAGCTGCCGGCATTACAAGGGCGCTACGAAATTTGCGACATGAGCACGCGGATGGCAGCCTGGCATAGTGAGTGCACTCAGGACGATCGAGTCTAGAGACGGATAAGTGGCGCAAAGGAGGGCGCCGTGAATAACACGCGTATCCACCGGAAGCGGTGGGAGTTAATTTGGGCTGAAAAACGAAGCGAGTGAAGGAAGCGGAGTGAGATCTGCCAAGCAATAGGAACGACGTAATGTTGACGATGCTTTCTAGGATTCCTGAGCGCTGATTGGTTAGTTGGCTACATACCAAAAGAAGGAAATTACCTGATGAAAGCCAAATATGGTGTGCTCAGCCAGTGCTGATTATATTTTCGGACAGATCCGGGGGCTGACAAAAACACACCAACTCCGCTGAGGTGAGTAATACATCTGCAAAGCAGCTGTGTAACGTTATCGCTTGACGACTCTAACGCCATCCCTTCGAATGTTGTGATTGGATGAGGACAAGCAAAAAAGGAAATTACAGGGTGGTTTTACACTAGTCCAAAAGAAAACGGGCAAAACCCATCCCAAAAGGCTTTTCAAAATGTAGATGGGCCTACTATGGACGATGCGGAACGGATCTTGCGAGGTCGAATAGGTGTCGCACAGTTAGTGACTACACAAGAGGGATGGCAGAAAACGGGCGTAGTCTATGTTTCAGGTTGGCAACGACTTACAAAGCCGGTCGCCGGTCGCGACTTACCCAACGGTCTCACCCCATGTTGGCTCCCGACCGTCCCTAGTGCATAAAACGGCCAATTGATATATGCGCAGTGCCCTAGGAAGCATAGCGCAGAAAGTCAATCCACCAGCATAGACAAGATATGCCAAACAGAGCACGTAGTTCCGTGGCCCGTTGGGCCTTGGCTCTCGACTTAGCTGACTTGAAATCTGAGTGATCTGAGTATCTGAGTGTTTCTGAGCCTCATGCACACCTATCCGCAAAGAACATAGCTTGAACAAGATCTTGCTGTAATCATGTCCCATCCCGCTAAGCCTTCGAAGTTACCACCCTCCCCAGCGTCCCCGCCCTTTCCAGTATTGCCAGTCCATCTATACAGCTGCGAGGGTTGCTCAACTATGTCACCAACCTCTCCCTCTGACAGGGTCATTCAGCCCCCAACTGCTCAGAAGCGCACCCATCTTCATTTCGTTCTCCCTTCCGATAATGCCTCAGAGGGCTCAAGTTCAACTTCCCCCCATAAAAAGGCAAAGAAAGTCGTGACATCCGTCAGAACCATCGCTTATTGATTGTTGGTACGCATGTTGACCTCAGGTTGTGCAGATATCACCAGAGGTGCCTGAGGATGTGAAAAGGCTTCATGCCCTTCGGATGTTGCAACTAGCACGCGCATCTCGCAACTCTCTTGCAGCTCGCTTGAGGCATCATCGCCTTCGCATCAAGGAACTAGACCTCATGCGTACCATCGCTGTTGATGAGTGTGAGCAAGTTGAAGTTTTCTTGAGGAAGGCGGAGTTACAGGTCGGCGAAGTCAAACACATACTTGATCGTGATGGGGTGGGACTACTTGAGGAAGGGTTTACCATGTTCAGTTCTGGCAGGGGAGAACGCTTGGATAGTGACAATGAATCAGATCTCTCTGGCACATCCAGTGCCAGCTCGGTTAGTCTAAGCCATGCTAAGCTTTTCTAGCTGTATCATTCCATATTATTACATGTATTGTTACACTATTTTGAATGTAGCGGCTTGGAACGTGTTCTGCCTGGGCTTCAGGAAAACTCGAGCGACTCGAGTCCTTGTGTAATAGGGCGGGGGACAAGGCACCAAGGCGGGCGGAGTTACTACAGTCGACTCTGAAATAACCCTTAAAGTCAGGCCTGTCCCATTGATAAGTGTGTCCAAGTGATACCTTAGCCTCTGCTGCCCAGGGCACAGGGCTTATTGGAGGGATGAGGTGCGGACTTCACCTCCTATGCTAAGGGAGGACTTACAGGGCGAGCCATCTTGATCATGTGCGTTGTACGGCAGGATGGCCCTCCTTTTTTCGCGAACTGAGCCGTGGGAAAAGCACGCTTCCCGTCGTCTCAAATGCACAAACCCTCGAACTCCCGGGAGATGAAACCAACCCACTTCCTTCAGGCGCCGACCGCATCTCACATTTAGGCCCAAGCTTTTTCTTCAATCCAAACGATACTTGCTTCCCGGTCAGCATCTGTGAAGCAGTAAAAACAACGTAATGTCTTAACGACGCTTTCTGCGATTCCTGAGCGCTACATACCAAAAAAGGAAATTGCCTGAGGAAAGCCAAATAGTTGGCGGCCAGTGGGCTGACCATTTTTTGAAAGGCAGATGGGCGGGTGAGACGCCTCGCGCATTGGATTGCTGGTAATATACATACTATGCATCTTCGACGTGCTCTCACCACCCTTGCCCTAGTGCAATGCTTCGTGAACAGGTTCACTCTGTCGTTTCCAGGGACGGATGTGAACATATCAAAGCCAATGTAGACTATTACAGTACATGGTGTGTATGAAGCAAAAACAGACAGCCATCCCGCCTTGAACCCACCCCTCCTTGTACCCCCATCCCGACCAAGTTCCGCTTCCACGGATTCACCGGCAGCCGCCCTATCATGGATTCCTCGTATGGCCCTCCTCACCCCCCCGCCTAAGACGCCGTGCCCGAGACCGTGTCGCAATAGACCATCTGATGCGCAATCCGCCACCACCCCATCCCGGATGAGCCCTCCGAGTGGGCATCCGAGGCCGACACCTCGCACACGCTCTCGAATGCGGGGTGCATCTGCACCGATGCTGGGGTGTTCGATGTCCGCACATCTGGGAAGAGACGTGATTGGGGCGAGGTGTCGTTATACCGGGGCTGGATTGTGCCGCTGTTTGCGCGCGCTTTGATGATAAGCGTACCACCCGAGCCGGAATCGGCGATGAGCGATGCCGAAGAGGTGATCGGACCGGGGGTCAGCGGTCAGTGATGGTCAGTGGTGACGGTTGGATGGACCTGTTGCTTGTTCGCATCTCTAGCTGGGTGGCATTCCCTCCCGCGTCGAAAAGGGGGACTGTCACCTGAATGTGCCCATTGGAGGTACGGAGGACCAACGTGCCGGATACGTTGAGGTGGCCGGAAACAGGGATTGGACGAACTTAAGGAGGGCGATTAGTCTGTAGCGCACCCATTGGTGTGAATGGGTGAATTGTGCCTCTTGCGGCTGATATTGTCCAAGAGGATCAACTGCCAGAGATCGCCGACCTTATGCGCACAGTTGTTGTTGCATTGTCATGAGCGCGCCCCTTTCTCGCTGGAGGTTGTCAGGCGGTCTTGTCTCCTGTGCTTGGTAATAAACAACTTCATATTACTCACAGCGCTCCATTCGTACTCCTAAGTTTTACCGTAGTTGTTACTTATACGATAGTTTTCCTCCCGTTTCCCTAACGTCGAGTTCGTCTGTTCTAGTCCTCAAAGCGCTCGTCGGTTGCGCTGCGATTTCTAGCGGTCTTGACATGCGTGTCGTGAATGCATTGAACCAGAGGGGGTATCTTGGTCGATCGAAGCAGCCAGGAACGTGAACAGGGCCCAAAGTAGAGTTAGTCGTGCACATCAGCCCGTCCTGAACCAGCCAATATTCCAGATGTGGCAGAGGACGAAGGGCCAGATTAGAAGGCCGGACCTGATGACAAGGTGTGAGGTGTGAGGTGCACCGTGTGGTTGGGATGGGTGCGCAAGTGGACCGCAAAGAGACGCAGCTAATACGCCGCAATTGATATGGGGGTAGGAATCAGCGGCGTTAAGCGGGTTGAGCATTCCCCAGGCGGTGCAAGGTTTTTTGTAATGAAAGTACCAGGCCAAGTGTCTCAAACGCGTAGCTATGTACGTCCGAATGTGCGCGTGCAGTGTGTACACCCACTCGCAAAGAAAATAGGAACTGACCCTCTACAGATATCCGGTATCGCCCGAGACACGAATGTCTGCCGTAACCAAAATCGCAGAGCACAGGTCAGGGTTCCCTGAACTAACCTGGCTGATGAAATCACAGGGATAGACAGGAAGCTGTTTACCGCCAATCTGAAACACTTGGGTACGTAGCGGTGAGCAGGCAAATCGCAGCCCTCCAAGGCAACCAAGATCTGCGCGACAACGTCAGGGGGACCACGAGCGGGCGAGTTTCCTTATTGACACGGCAGAGTCATGATCAACAGATGAATATAGAAGATGAGCGACCAACCATATCGATCAGTGCGGAGAGAGAAATGTTCAGAGATGACATTTTCGACCTCGCCAACCTGACGCCATTGAACCAGACATCATCTACCGGTATCTCCCAAGCGACGGGGTAGACCTATTCATCTAAATTCAAGTGAGCACCAATACGATCGTCATTGGCATCAGACAAACCTTTCCAGAGGCATCCGACGAGGGATTCAACCCGCCTTGGCTTGAGGAATAGCAATGTACACCGACCCAAGTCAAACCAGATACCGGAAGCTATCAGTGGACAGCGTGCCCTCATTTCCTCCTACCTTGATCGTATCACGCTGGAGTGTGATCGAGAACATGGGCGAGTCCAATATCCCATGAATGACGAGGCGTATAGTTTGAAATGGACAGCTGGAGCGCAGCCGTGGTTGTCAACTGCTGGACGAAATGAAAGAGCGGTGCGCCTGCTTCGTTGCTTCAGTCATTCTGCGGAAACCAGCGCGCAACGAGGTTTCAAAGACACTTGGCAGGAAAGCGCGAATGGATGTCCGCATTGGCCTGGACGCGTCCCGCTGTTACTTGCGGGTTCGTGTGACAAGCTTCACGGATACTAGAGGGCAAGATGTCGTCAAACGTGGACAGCGCAAGACTCGGCACAAGCTTCACCACGCGTTAGACATCAAGTGTTTTGAAAGTGCTCGTCGATCTTGAATTAATGTGAATAGGTGCACGCTCGCGGATGCTAGGAGAGGGAAGTTGATCCGGTTCGTCAACAGTGATCGCTTTCGGCATCTCATCATACCGCGCACAGACATCCACACCCGGTATCAGTACCCTTGAGATGTAGTAGGATGCATCGATCCGCAGTTGTCTGGCCGGCCTGCATCAGCCTGCATCGCACGCCTCACTGCATCGGGGACACACCGGTTTGCCAGAAATTCTTCTGGTGTGACGGCTCGTTCCACGAGCCGTGTTGTAGGTCACCGCGCAGATGACATACGGAACACGGCCCCAATACTAAGGTTTGTACGTAATTTTCGTCGTCGTCTCCACTTGCTCAAGTATGTCAGGCATTATCACGGGGCAGTCCCGGAAATATTGCAAAGTCCGAGCGGTATGGACAGGGATCAAGGCTGAGGGCGTGTAACGAGGGACCCTGTGTGATCTGTGGAAGAGGGCGCGCCGAAAACTTCCTCCGAGAGCAAGGTCATGTGTTGACCTTCCTATGTGTTTAAATCAGAGCGTTTCGCAGGTAGGGACTCGCACCTAAAGAATTTTACTGGCATCCGCCCTGCAATCTAGGCAAGCCGGTGAACTTGATTGCAGCAAGGCGACAGAGAGAGACAAGGCACCTGTGAGTTTTCTGTCGCAAGTTTAGTCTGTTTTAAAAGACTTTCCTCCGGCCACTTTTTCACTTGCCGAATACTCGGGGGAGTGCTGGAATACTTCCGTCCGTTACATGGTGAAGCAAGTCACGTGACTTTGTACGAAGAAATGTGACTTTCACTTGCTTCCCGCTCCTTAAGGTCAGCTTGCTTTGAGTAGAATGGATCGTGACCATTTGTCCGTCGAACGAAGCCGGGTCGGGACCAGGTAATGATTTGACTGGAAGAACAACGGTGTGTTACGTCGTCCTGAGTGAGGGACTGTGGGTTCGTTGAAATAGTGGATCGTGAGTTATCAAGTATGTGAGACGCGTCCAAGCTCAGCCCCATAGCCGCAGGTGGCCAATGAGTGTCGGGAAACGGTCCTAGCCCGCTCATTCTTGTGTTGGTGGTTAGGAATGGCTGTTGTGCAAAGGGTTGTGCGGTTTAGGACAAGGAATATGCACGACTGACCAGCCTATAGCTTCGATGATCCTCTGATAAAGTAAAGAGCCACCTCAGTTCAACGTCTCTCACAGGGCGCCGCAGCTAGAGATCTCGACCGGTGAAGTTGACGCAGGGTAGGCTTGGCGTTAGACTATTGCTCCTTCAATGTTTGCTCTTCCTCGGTAAACGGTTGGGCTATGGGGCGCGGCGCATGTTGGCGTTATCTATGGGTTATAAATCACGTGTAGTTTTACCTGCATATATCGATGAGCCCTTGTGCTGCAGCCCGCTCCGCCTCGAGTTTCGTTTCTCCGGCATGTCTTCGGGCCCCGAGGATCTCTCATAGTCCCAGCGATGCCGCTCAGGTGCTGTGGTAGCGTTTAATTAATCCAAACACCCCGCGTGTGATCGCTGCAGATACCTTGAACATGGCCAGTTCTCTGGCCTGGGCTAGTGGAAAAAAACTGGCAATAAACTAGAAATCCTGGCCGCGAAGCGAGTCACGATGTGATCGGCACAGGACAGCCCATGCGACAATCTTACACTGCATTCACATTTACATCTGCCTCAGCGGACGTGGAATCTTCGGTGCTTTCTCCGTCTTTGATGATCCAGCGCGTAATGTATCCTTGAAATAGCTATCCGACGAAAAACCCACCTTCCTCACTCGCTTTGACAGTGAAATTCAGGTTCAGTGTTTTGCGTCCACCGCCAAAGTCCTCACATTCACAGTGCTGTAGCGAATTATCGGACTTGAAGTGTCTGAGGTCTTCAAGGTCGAGGCCTTCATATTTGCTGTTAAGCCCCGCAGCACGCTCTTCACCGCGCTGAACGATAGCTTGGATATCGCCACGTATGAGGATGCTGGCAATGGAAGTCTTAAATGATATTGCCAGCGAGGGGGACGAACACTTACTCGTCGGTAGAGCTGATGATCTTTTTCAGAACTGTGGGTAATCAAGTCAAGGAGCTCGTCCTTGCTCACAGCTTTATTCCAGAGCACATGAAATTAGCGCCGTACGATTCAAAGGGTAACGCTACTTGCCCTTATACTGTGTCTGTCTACCCTGACGAATTATGAGCTGGCCGAGAAGAACCTTTGGCGGAGCACGCTTGAGAATACGCTCCTCGACACCACCCTCTCTGATGAAGCGGAAGACATACGCTTGCTTTATCTGTCTCATACGGCGGCGCACGGTACATAGCTTGCAGGTCAGCCTGTGGGTTCCTAGGTCCATGATGAGCTTAATCCGCGTCCGCTCATCTACCAATAATCTCACCAATCACTGTCGCAGAGAATGATAATACCGGCACTCGTCAAGTTGATGCCAAGACCTCCGGTGCAGCGGTCAGTGAAAATATAAACTTTTCGCCATCTGGTTTTATTGTATTCGTCGGCGGCAACGATCTGGTCGTCATGCGCCGTGTTACCGTCGATGCAGCAGTACCTTGGGGAGGAACAGCCGTGTAAGAAGGTTACGAGTGCTTAAAAGAGTACAGGCACATACTAAATCCACGAAAGAGGCAGCAGTCTTCTAGAATGTCCAAAACATGGCTCATCTGACTGAATATTAATACCCTTGATCCCTTGGTCTTTAAGGGCAGGAGCAGTCTGTCCAGGATGATCATCTTTCCGCAGTTCCCTAGGAGATATTCGTCTGTGGTTTACGGCGGACCTAGCTCCTGACCACGCAAGAAAAAATGGGGGGAGCTTCCCAACTAACACAAAAGGAAGGACCGACTGCGTCTTCGAACAGGTAGGAGTGACATGTTACCTTCCGGAGCTGGTATGATGTGAGATATGGCGCCTAACGCCGGTTATTACACATACCTACGTAACCATGTTCATGAGCCGAGTTTTTCCTTCTTTCTTGCCCGTCAATCGTTTTGGAAGACTTTGGATAAAGTTACTGGGTGCGGAAAGCCGAACAAATCATTCACAGCATCTGTATCCTTTTCCAAGACAAAAATTTATCTCCGCGTCGGACTTGACACGACGTAGAAGAAAGGGGCGTAGTATCTGGTGCAATGCTTCCACAATCGCCTTACTCTTCTCTTCGCCGTCTGCATCAGCACCACCCTTGTGCGGAAAGCATCAAGATTGGAGTAGTCGGAATATCTATCTGGAGGCAATGAAATTGAGGAGAGCAAACAACAACTTTCAAGCCATTCTGAAGGGGTGTACCTGCGATCAGTGGACGACCTCGAGACGTGAAGGTGCGAACGATCTAGGCAAGAGTCGAGTCCATGTTCTTAAAGCGGTGGGCTTCGTCGATTACGAGGTATTCGAGCCGGAACTTCTTCAGCGCCGACTTTTCTAGGAGACAGCTCTCGTGCAAGGTGGCACAGACAGCGAAATCTTGCGGGATGAGTCAACTCAGTATGCTCCTCTTTGGTCCCGACCGGTAAATTGACTTCCGGCGCTCACCGTTCGAACTCCCGAGCCCAGTTCTGGAGTGTAGACCTGGGTACGACTATCAGATGAAGTCCGTGGACAGCACGAGATGCGAGAGAAATGAGGCGGTTTGTAGCGTTTTACTAGGACCCTTGACGTTTGGTTGAATGACTGTGAGGTGTTTACCAGAGAACACGCACCATTCCGTCCGCAAAAATGCCATTGAGACCGACCAATTCAACCCCTGTGGTTGGTATGCTCTCATAGTGCCGTTGATAGCTGTGCGGAGGTGAGTAGATACCTGACAACGCAGAGGAATGAACAGACAACTAGGTGAGCCCTCACAAACGTAGGGCTGGTCATCTCCTTCGGCAGTTATTTCTCCGCCTTTGAGAAATTCCCCACCTTCTTCCTTCTCTGACTTTCTGTGACGAGCCCTTTGGTACCTGGATTATGTTGATCCTGTGGTACGCGAGTCGAGAAGGCGATACATACGTAACTTTCTTTCTCGTTGTTTTGGTTGTGCATCCAAGAGGGCGGCATACTGAGGTTCGCGAGCTTTCTGCGAATGTACGGGAGGCGCAGAGACGCCCCATCTCGAACAGGTACGGCGGGTTGGATTTGGGGGAGCACCTAGCCCCGATCGTGGGCGCGTCGGTCATGGGCGGGTCATGGGCTGTGGCAGGGACGGAAGGGAGCACGATTAGTCAGTACGTAGAGAGTGCGCTGTGGAGGGTGTCGCGCGGTTGGGAGGCCGTGCAAAGATTGTTCACACTGCGTACACTGTGCAGAGAGTAGACATTACCTCGCGGCTTGCCGCGTTGCAGGTGCCACGCATGCCGTGTGTCTAGGTGGAGGTGGCCACCACAGTCCCTGAACGATGTCGGCGGTCTGAGTGACGAGTCAAAAGACAGGCTGATCGCCGGACTGTTGGTTGGAGAGGGCGCTGCCTTGCCGTCGGCATTTCCCGCGTCCACGACCTTCAAGTTGGAGTAGTTTCAGAGACGGAGCAGCGGGCGCGTCCAAATCTCACGTCCCCAGATACGTCTTAGGGCAAGCGGCTAAAACGGAACATAGGCGTCAAAATCTCTTCCAGCACCTGGGACATCAATCCCGTCGCTACTACATCCGCAGCGCGTGCTATCCCTGCTGAGTGCATACCAACTAACCGAAACGCATAACACTTATCCAGATTAAATTGAAAGAGCATGGCTCCCTTCACCCCGGCCATGCATTCGCAGCGGGGATAAAAAGACCACATTGGGGCTGAATCGCTGGCGTGGAAGGCGGAGGGAAAGAGGGAGTAGTCGGACACCCCAGCCCAGGCAGGTCCAGGCGGACCTCTATATTCCTTAGACTGTTTCGGTGGGACAATTGGCCTGGCAGCTATTGAATATTTGTTTGCGTTCGGCCCATGTCCTTTCCCACACACAGCGGATTGGTTATGTTTCGCTCAAGGGTGCATTCCAATGGAAGGTGGACCAAGTAGGATGCATGAATGATTATGGTTGGAAATCTTCCTTTTTAAGTTCGGAAAACTGGACTGTCGCTTCGGTTCTGACCTGCGACTGTGCCGCTCTACTCGTGCAAGAGTTTGGTCATCATCCACTAATCAACGATGAAGCTACTTTCAACCTATACTGTCCGTAAGCACGTTCCTTACTGGCTTCGATGCTCCGAGCTTCCATTCTCCCCGGAGTTTTCCATCGACTCCAGCATTCTTTAATGGTCCTGTTCCAGAAAACCTCGACCTTCTCCCGACTCGTCTCCCCGTTGTGGCGATCGTGGGGGCCCCTCGATCACGGAAAAACTACTCTTCTCAACAATATTCGCTCTTCTTCTATCGCTGCTTCTGGCGCGGGCGGAATCGCGCAGCATATTGGTGCTTTCTGTCTCACTATCCGCTGGCGGTGACTCAGGGGGAGATGAGTGCCTCATGACCTTCCTGGACACCCTGGGGCATGCTGCATTCTCTGCCATGCGCGCGCGGAACTCAAACCACTGATATCGTTGTCCTAGTGGTTGCTGCAGATGGCGGCGCCATGCCCCAAACACTCGAAGTCGTCGAGCTTGTTAAATGCAAGAAGGAGGGAGGTAACGTTGACAGTGTCGTAAGTTTTCCCTTGTATGTTACTTGCGTCACTCACTTCCCCTGTTCGTAGTATATGTATTTTGCATGCTCACGTTCGACTGCGTTGCAACCTCAGGAAAATATCAAACTCGCCCTAATCTCTGCTGTTCCTCTAGAAGATGCCTGCAGGGATTTTCCTTGTGGTATCGTCTTCGGGCTCACTGGATACGGACTATCGGAGATCGCGCGTTGCGCTCGCATCGGCATTCACACGACTCGCGCTGCTGTACCCCGAGACGCAGGTTAAGCCATTCCTCCAGTTTCTCGCCCGGGAAAGGGGTCTGGGCGGTCAGTCGCGTGGTGCCACATCTGGCTGCGTCTGACTCACGCATCCCGGGTATCATGGGCCACTTGGTAGAAGTCACTGGCTTCAGACGCCCGCAGAGCAGGTGCAAGTGGGCTGTGCCCCTGGGTGGTCTTGTTCCGCTCCTGACGCTGACGGGCAGGGAATAACCGCCAGCGGAGCGGGCAGTTGATTGATGTGCTGTTCGACACACTGTTCGATGCACCCAAGTACGCTGCGCGGCAGGGTGCGGTGTATGGTTTGGAGGGCACGACCAAGGGACTTGGCACGCCTAGGACAAGTGAAGATGATTCTAGAGGAGAGGAAAAATCAGCTCACATTGCATTTCTTCTTAGTTCGCGAGATTTCGCCTGAGTTGGTTGGTCAGTTTGTCAAAGTTTCGCGTTTCTCATTTGCTGAGAGTACAGACTGCTACACGTCCAACCACTGAGTTGTGCCACGGGTTTGGTGCAGATATTCTGAGCGAGATCATCCTGTTTTGCAAGACATGCAGTCGCTTCGTCCGATGCGCGTATCCATCAGTGTGGATACCTTATGCTGTCGGACATTATGTGGGTTTGCCCTCACATTTGTCTCGTTTTTGGTTCTGTTTTTTTTTTTGGCAGCGACAGTGCGACTGATACGCAGTGCGAGGGCTACGAGAGCGAGACTGTTAATATGGTCCGGACGTCGACAACGATGCAACTGCCAGGATGGTGGCGGCAAAAGTATTTGACACACTGTAGCAGCATGTGGGTGCCAAGCCTTTTAATCAGATCATGCTGGTGAGTAGTGGACTTCTCGGGATAATGGCTGGTGTTCTGATGCATCTATGCGCTATGTTCGAGCGGTAATGTTGTTCCCCGTGATGATTCAGACGTTGGTAGCCTCCCCGATGACGGTGCTCAGCGCATGTGCGCTTGTGTCCACCGCCACTGCGGCTGGTAATGCGCTCAGCAAGCATTGAATGCATTGGTCAAGGTAACGGAGGGGGAAGGAAACGAAGAGCTGCTTGTTGCGTTGGGCGAGGCGCTGCGCACATTGCTTAGGTCGATCGTTGACCGCCAAGTCGTATCCAGCCCCACCGAGCATGTTGGGGCATGGTCACATTCTGATGGAACCGAATAGGCCTATTTAGGTTGGTTTCTGCGTCTTGACTACTTGCCTAGTGCTTTTTTTGTTTATGCATTCGTGCGTTAGAGCGTGAGCACCTCGGACTGCCACCCTCAACTCGCTATCGAATCGGCCGATGGTTCGTGTACGATCACCGCTACACTCAGGCCCATGTCGGGGGGCCGTATGTCCAATGCAACCTACAGTCAAACACTGAACACGTTGGTGAATACCAACTAGCCTTTACTTGTTCATAAGATCTACCAGCTCGATCCCAGTCGCAAGACGGGCAAATTCCGCGGGCTTGAACACTTTTCTTTTCCAGGCAAAGTAGTGTGTGTCATCTGCTGTCTTGTCCGTCCGGACGTTCGTTCTGCGAGTTGAGCTCGTTTCCATGTTGTCGCAAAAACTTGCATTTTTTGTGCGGAGCTTATGCTCCAGGTCGGCGTTCTCTAGATTTACTTTATAATTTCGGCTGAATATGTCTCATCGGCAATTCCACTCGTCTGCCGACTACCCTTCCTCATCCGACTCGTCCGACACCCCCACGACTTCTTTTCTCATCTTTGGTATACTCACGCACAGCATCCCGCATTTGATCCATCTTCCCATCAGCCAGTCCTGAATTGAGCTAGAAAGAAATGCGCGCACCAATTCCGCAGACTCCGCAGCCGGCAGCCGCTGTGAGAGCATGTTCTCGTCTTGCGCTCGGTAAAAACGGATTGCCAGTAAGGCCAGCATGCGCGAGAGCACACTTGCTATGTGACATTGTCACGCCTTCCAAGTAGCCTACCACGCCGGTATCGACCGTGAGCGGCTGAAGCCGTGGGCGGAGAGCATGCGGGAAGTGTGAAGGTAGGAGATGTAATGCGACAGCTGAAAGCACGTGGATGCGACAGCCATAGTGAGTGCAGTCAGGACGATCGAGCCTAGGGACACATAAGGGGCGCGAAGGAGGGGGCCATGAATAACATGCCTATCCGCTGGAAGCGGCGGGGGTTTACTTGGGCTGAAAAACGAAGCGGGTGGGGGAAACGAAAGGAGGCTGACAAAAACACACCAAATCCGCATAGTGTCGCACCTCAACCACTCCCGCACAAGCTGCGCGTAAGGTGCCTCGCACGACACCCCAACTCCAGACCCACACCCAACGGTGCCACAAATCACCCAATCCGCCAATTCCTTGATATGCTATTCGTACTGGTTTTGCACACTTTTAAGATAGCCAGCTACAGGAGAGGGTGACGAAAGGGACTGGGGCGAGTAATACCGCGGTCGATGTGGAGTGGATCTTGCGAGGGAGATTGATTAGATATCGAGCAGTTAGTATCGGCAACACAAGGGGGATGGTAGAAAATGGGTGCAGACTATGTTTCGGGCTAGTGACGACTTCCAAAGTAGCCGGACGCCGGACGTGACTTACCCAACGGTCTCGCTCCACGTTGGCTCCTGGTCATCCCTCCTGCATAAAACTGCCAATTGAAATGCAATGCGCAATGCTATATGATGAGGCATAGCGCAAAAAGTCAGCCCACCAGTACAAACAAGATGTGCCGAAAAGAATACGTAGTGCCGTAGGGCCTTAGCCCTTGACCTGGCTGACTTGAAATATGAGCGCTGAGCGATCGTAATCTGAGTGTCTGAGTGCTTCTGGGCCACATACAAGCACACACCCACAAAGGACACAAAGCTTGAGCGAGATCTTGCCGTATCATGTCCCATCCCGCCAAGCCTCCGAGGCTAATGCCCTCCCCAGCGTCATTCAGCCCCCAACTGCTCAGAAGCGCACCCATATTCATTTCGTTCTCCCTTCCGATAATGCCTCAGAGGGCTCAAGTTCAACTTCCCCCCATAAAAAGGCAAAGAAAGTCGTGACATCCGTCAGAACCATCGCTTATTGATTGTTGGTATGCATGCTGACTTCAGGTTGTGCAGATATCACCAGAGGTGCCTGAGGACGTGAAAAGGCTTCATGCCCTTCGGATGTTGCAACTAGCACGCGCATCTCGCAACTCTCTTGCAGCTCGCTTGAGGCATCATGCGGCTTGGAACATGTTCCGCCGGGATTCCAGGAAGACTCGAGCAACTTCTCGTGTAACAGGGTGCGTGCTGACTAAACCCAACCAGCGTCACACTTTAGTTGAATTGGTCGCCGCTGAGTCACTCCGTTACGGCGCCGTAGGATATCCTCGAGCGCAAGTACGTGTATTGCCAGATCCCGATCAATATGTGAAGACCCCACAGTCAGTACGGCTGCATTCCCAATGGAGTGCAAACAGGTAATGCAGGGCGGGGGCGAATAAAGGGGAGCAAGGTGGTGGGACCACTCTCTCGGGTTCCTCCTCTCCATGCCTCTTTGTAAGTTGGCATTCGCATTTTTTTGCATCTCATCACTACTTTTAGGTAGCTGCAACGATTCTGCCGGGCATGCGGGTGGTTGCGGTGAGGAGTCGTCCCTCCCGGCTTCACATCCACCTGCCCTCCCCACCCTCCCCTACCCGCATCAAGGTCCCATTGGCAGTGCGGCGCTTCCATCCACAATGTCTGGGACGTCACTCAGCAATGAAGCCGCGGCGGTGGTCCTAAACCCACAACAGCCCCCGTCCCCCCCACCCACATTACCCTCTCTTCCCGCTGTAGGGAACCTGGAGTCATCGGCTGAGGAGCAGCCCGATGCTGCAGTAGCAATGGTGCAGGTAAGAACAGCCAAGGTTCACTTGTCGACACCTCCTGATGTCCCCTCAGACAGCCCATGGACCTGTTGGTGCCCTGTCACGACGTTGGCAGCGGCAGGGGGATTCCGTCCCGTCTCAAGATCGCCTTTTTGCCTTCAACAATACAATATACCCGCCTCCATCAGCAATCCACCATCGGTCAGCGCCATTCACCTCCACATCAAGCTTTTCGCTTGGTCATTCCGAGTCATCTGTGGAGGATTACGATGCGGTTATCAAGTATGCATCCATCTCCCTCATTAACGAGATGGTGCTGAACAGTGGTTGGCGCCATGGTACCCGCGGTCGGAACTCGCGAGCGCTCTGGAGGGACCAAATTCGGGAGTGCCTCAGCCATGCGTGTGCGGCACATGGCTTAGGTGCGGGTATGTCTTCTTTATTTCACTACGCCAATACCAGTCTCACGACCTCCCCTAGATCAGATCACCCCAAACCCCAAGCTTGAGAGAAAGCTTGTCGGCTCGCTGTCAACTTTTCGATCGAAGATGGTTATATTCGCTGAAAGTTACGCTGGCGAGTACCTAAAAAAGAGTGGATACCCGAGCGACTACACTGCTATGCGAGCATATGTAGAGCAGATCACAGATGCGTCAGCCTATGAGTGTTTTTTTCTTCATCAGCATAATGAGCAGGTAGTTTTTCTTGTTTCGAAAAAAAGAAGGAAACGCGTCTAATCTACTGTACAGGGCAATATCACCAAAATTTTTGGCCATCCGATCCTCGAAAGCTTTCACGTGGATTTCTGGTTCACACGTGACATCTCGCCTGTCATCGCTTTCCAAAGTAGCTACCAAACCACACCCGCGAGCATGCTCGCATTCTCAGGGGTTGCGGTAACATACTAACCTCTTGCCTCGCACAACCTCTTACTAATATGCATATTCTCAGCTTTTGTGTGCTCTTCATCGTGTTTCTCGCGGTCAATGCTCTCACCAAGGGAACGCGGTCGAATTTTCAACAAAAGCATATGCGGAAGAATTTGACAACTATCGCCAAGGAATTGAGGAAGCAAGCTGGCGGGAGGATATAGGGTCAACTGTGCGCGCCTCGCTCCAGGCCCTCAATGAACGGGGCATGTAAGTTTTTTTTACTTACTGGCGTATTCTTCTGTTAATCTCTGGCCTCTATTTCTCGCAGTGATCAGATGTGTCAAAATGGGTTGGCATCATCCCGAAAAATCAGGCCTGTAGTCATTCCGCCGTCTGTAGCTGCGACTCTCACGATGTCGTCGGAGCAAGAAGCCGGCCCCTCCGCCCCTCCCCCACAGGGAATGCCTGCTCTGTTTGGCCGCTTTGGTGACATAGCTCACCTGGCTCCTGCATACCAGCAGCCTGGTAATTCATTGTCTGACCAGCAAGAAGCCAGCCCGTTAGTTTTCCCTGCGCTTGTGGAATCTCTCTCTTCAGAGCCATATGTCAGCGCCCCCCATACCTCTGACGGCGATTTCTATTACGATGACTATTTTGGTGTATAAAGCTACGAGCCGTGACGCGCAGGAACAGGACGACTGCGAAGTAAACGTTCTGTCATTGCGCGGGACAAACAGATTGTATATATTGGCGGTGCAAACGACAACGTGTCCGAGGAACTTCTCAAGGAACTTACCGCGGCGTCAGCATGTTTGACTAACACATCTCTCTAAACCGAATCTCCAAATCAGACGAAATCAGACGACAAGTCATGAGCCCACCCCCAGTAATACCTGATGGTAACCTAGGGCCCATCTACAATTTAAGCGAACCATTTTGGCACCGCAATGGCCATGCCCCGCTGAGTCGGTCTGTAAAACTGTCGCTTGAACTGACCTGTCTGCCGGCCGCCCCCCCGCCGCAGCTTTCAAACGGCTTGGTAGAGTAGTCAAGCGATAACGTTACTCGTCGGGCCGGTTGCTTCATTTCAAGCCTCTTCATCTGCTGGACAGAACCGGGCTAGCCGAGGTCACGGGGGGTTCAGAACACCTCTGGACAGACGAAACTGGTATAGTGCAGTATTTTGCCCAATCGGAATACTCGAAAGGCTGGTGGAAAGTCGTCAAGCGATAACGTTACACAGTTGGTCTTGCAGATCGAGTCGCGGGTGCCCGGCCGGCATAGCAACTGCCTGGTAGGCTGCCGATGCTGCCAATGCTGCCGATGCTGCTGACGAAACCGACGCCTACCGATGCCTACTGGCGCCTGCCAACGCTAACCGGCGCTAGCCGATGCTAACAAATCCGGTTCCAGATCACATGCAGACCAACATTGTCCGGCTGGGTTCTCGCCCATCCGATTGGCACATCCACACCTCCCAGTTCTCAATTGAAACGTGGGAGAAGACTGTGGGGAAGCTTCAGTTCCACCTGGCGTGAACCTTGAAATTCTACGGACTCAAGGGAGTGGGGTCGCCCGATTAGCTGCATCCACAAGGCCGATCTTGAATTGGACTCGCCCGAAATTACCCAGTAACTTTCGCCCTTTTACCTAAAGCGCCATTTTTCGATATTCGAACCGTCTCATAGCGTGGATCAACATCTGCAGAGCGGATGTGTAACGTTATCGCCCGACGACTTTTCCACCAGCCATTCAAGCATTCCAATTGGACAAAATATCGCACTATACCAAAAGAAAGTTGCCAAGCGAAGGGCAGGACCTTGCTAAACACCAGCTCAAACAGCAGATGAAGATTGCCAGGGCCTTTCTCACGGCAATTCTGAATCTGGAGAAGGCTGGAAAAGGCAGGGTCCCAAGGGACAAGTTGCCGAAGAGAATAAGTCCCTATAAGCGTTTTGGAAGAATGCTGGCGATCTTGACTCTTCGAGGATGGTCACTTGCCCTTTTGTCGCCCACGTTACGCAGATGTCAGTGCGTCGCTCGCCGAGCCTGGCCCCTCCTCCCACTCCAACCCCCACGCGCTTGTCTCGGGCGAGGCCGCAGTGGGCGCTGAGGACTCAGACAGTCGGGAGTCAGACCAGAACAGGGGGGTAACTTTGAAGTTCTAGCCAAGAAGGGTGACTGCCGACTTTTCCGACCCCCCGGATGCCGCTGTTGGCTTGGAGAGAGAGAGAAGACGGCTAGTCTACAACCAGAGTCCTCCCCCTCAGCTCCACAGCCCCCTGTCGCAGAGCCAGAGGATGAACATGAACATGAACATGAACATGAACATATTCTGGATTGATTTGTTGAAGGGCGTGAAGACCGCTAGAAGGTACTCGCACACCATATTTGGTGGTAAATCTGCGTACGATCTGGTTTCTGATGCTTGTCCTTGACACACTTGCGAAGCTCTCAAGGTCCTCCCTCGTGTGAACGAACCCACCTTGCTTAGAAGCGGCCGGCATTGCCGCCTGAAGTTGAACATTGGCGGAGCATTTGATCCTTAACGGCGACCCTCTCCAACTACATCTGGCGTTGAATAATTTTTGTACGCTTGTGCTGCCGCCTGCACCTAGCACACGGCCGATCTGACTTTCTCCCCGAATTATCTGCAGAGCAATCTCTTGGGAAAATGCTGTATCAGTTCGACTTGTCGCTTGTGGAGTGCCTGGCGACGTCGGGTCTGCCCATGTATTGGGTGGGCGCTCAGCGATGTTTATATTTATTCCTAAAAGGTTGATGCACGCACCTCACAATGGGCAGGAACACGCTTTACGACGGACAGGATGACACGGCAAGCAAATACAATGTGTACGAGGCGAGTATACAGCCTGGCCTTTTCTTTTTCTTTTTCTTTATCTACAAGAGTCACATCTTGAACCCAAGGTAGACATTACCCGAGACCTTGCTCTCTATGTAGTACGCACTCACTCAACTTACCCAGTTTGGCGGCCTTGAGACGCCTACGGATTCCGGGACAACGGCAGCGACCAACTTCGTGGAGATTGGTCGGGCGCGAGGTAAGATCCTTGGCCAGGCCGGTGCCCTTGTTGCGGAGTTCGTGTCTCGCACGAACGTTTCTGGTGTAACGGATCCCTGGCACATCAGCCAACTCTGGGCTGGCTGCCTCTGTAGACCCCAAGTGTTGCCTGACGTCCTGGGACAATGTTGTGATGAAACCCGAAGCTGGGATCGGCGGCATCAAGCGGGCGCGGGTGATCTTCGATTCACTCGCGAAGTCAAATCCCAAACACGCGCCAGGTTGGATCGCCGCGGCAAGGGTGCAGGTGGATGGCTGGATACCAACTGAATGGCGTAGCAGCCCGCGACAATGGGTTTGCACAGCCCTTGCGGGCAGCTGTTGTTTTTTTCACTCAGGCTCCCGGCGTGGCAAACTGGCGCCGCGAGGGGCAAAGCTGCCGGCACTTTAGTGATCACGTGATTTTATTGTGAGGTGTGAGTGGGGGAAAGTGGAGAAGGAGATATCGCCGGCATTGCAGCTGCGCCCACTTCTTCAACTAAGTACAACGTAAAAATGGCTGTGGCCAGAATATCAAGGGGGGGCCCTTCCCTTGATACCCTAGCCTCAGGTTCGAAAGTACATACTGTGAAGAAGGAACGGTGTGAAGAAGGAGCGGCGTGAAGAAGGAACAGAAAAGTTCCGAAGGTGGAAATTCAGATTTGAGATCATTTACAGTTCAAATTCCTAAGGAAAACATGCTTAACGCCTAAAGATTAGCTGCGAAAAACCTTCAAGCTAAAGTGAATTGCAGTCTGAATAGAAAGGGGCCACAGATATTGGGAGCCTAAGAGCCACCGGTTTGCCACAACGCCAAGAGGAGTCAGCAAGAATATAAATGATGCGGATGTAAATAAAAACTTACATTAAGTGCGCAATAATGCATCGCACACCCTGAGTCCCACGCTAGAGCCACCAATTCCAACAGGAAAGAAATGCACGAGAGGGAGGCAAGCGCCCCCCACACATCGCACACCCTCTGGACCCCCAGGACAAAACCGCCAATTCCAACGGGAGAAGAATAAGCGAGAGGGGGGCAAGCACCCCCAACACATCGCACACCCTCAAAACTGCCCACTCGTGGGAGAAGAATGTATGGGAGGGGGGCAAGCGCCACCAACACACCACACACCCTCTGAGCCCCAAAGTGAAAGCCGCCAACTCCTGCGAAAAAGAATGTGTGAGAGGGGGGCTAGTACCCCCAACACATCACACCGCCTGAGCCCCTGCGCCAAAACCGTCAAATCCTGCGGGAAAAGAGTGCGTGAGAGGGGAGCAAGCGCCCCCAACACATCACACACCCCCTGAGCTCCTGGGCCAAAACCTTCAATTCCCGTGAGAAAAGAATGCGCGAGAGGGAAGCAAGCACTTCCAACACATCGCACACCCTGAGCCTCCACGCCAAAGACATCAATTCCCGTGGGAAAAGAGCACGCGAGGGGGGGGGCTAGCACCCCCGACACGTCGCGCATTCTCCAAACCACCACACACAACCGCTAATTTCCGTGAGCAAAAGGCGAGAAAGGGGAGAAAATACCCTCAACACGCCGCGCATTCTCTAAGCCTCAAGTCCAAGCCCGAGAAAACCTGAAAGGTCAAGTTAGCTAGAAAGATATCCGGAATTGATCGGTTAGCGTGTGATTCACCAGTCAAGTACTCGCCCGATCCTGAGTTCGAGATACTCTTTCATTGTGCAGGCTGCAGTCCAGCACAACGAAAGAGTAGTCACCAAACATTAGAAAAAAAGGTAGCGCCTAGCCGTGAGCACTCGGGGGGAGAGAAGGAAACGCGTCGCGCCGTGGCGCCCGCTGACGTGGAATAAATAAACTTGCGGTCACGTGTCACTCCGGGTGCCCATATACGGTAAGTCGCGTCTCAGCTGGCATCCGCCCACCCTAGACGGGCGACCAGCAGTCGGAAATGGCGGGGCAAACCAATCCGTCGATAGATGGACCGGTAAAACTCGGAGCACTGAAATAGGGCTGGGAATGCACCCTTGATAACGTGGCGGATGCCCCCATTTTTTGGCTAGTTCTTTCCTGCCAAATCGTCGGATAGCCCCTTGGTGCTTAGCTAAGTGGCCTCAGCTGCTTGGCATTATAAGTCCTCAGTTCGCAGCGCCGCGACGAATCTAGCCGAACAGTTCTCAAGGTTCTACGTGATAGTCGCTTGCCCGCCCTCGAACTACTTAGGTTCTGAAGTTAGGCAAGCCCGAATTCACGGTGTAACGGCCCCGCTTCCTCGATACCCACCTGGGAAACTTGTCGAGCTCTCCGACTATGTTTTTGGAAATAGACATGGCGATGCGCAGCTTTCTTCGTGATTCGAACAACGCGCGCTGAAGATTGTTTTGGATAAGGGCTCGAAGGAAATGGACGAGATAAAGGCTGTCCTTGGGTGGAAAGTCGATAAAACGACGCCGGAGGCTCTTCTAACCTGGGATATAGGCGGATTTATCAATCCTCTCGCGGATACTGTGGCTCCAATATTTGGGTCTATCCTTCAGGCTGTCGCTGAGACGAATCGCGCGTCGTGTGAAGGAAGAGAGCAGGAACAAGTCGTGTCGCATTAATGTAGCGTCGCCAGAGATGCTCTGAGCTGTAACACGCGCGGAATAACACGGGTGTTGGTTAGGGTGACGGCACGACGGCACAGCCTATGTAGTTGCGCACGCAGTGCTGTCGTTCTCGTCCGCGTGCTCCTCGCCGCCTCACCCCCCTCGCTCCCCTCACTTGCCCCACCTCCTCACTTCCTCGTCCTCTCGCTCGCCCTTAGAAGAGGGGACAGCATTGTTGTTGTTGACTTACAAATTCAATGATATTAGGTTAGGCTAAGTTTGTGCGTATCCTACCACAGGCCAACTTGCCAAGTACTGCGACCCCAGGACAAATGTTTCTTTTACCAATGTCGGCATGCGCAATGTTGATGAGGTAGTTGGGGGGGGATTTGCATTAGGATACCTTGTAAGGGCGAGTGAGACGAATTAGGGGCTCAGGGGACCAGGTGGATGACGGGACTGAGGAGCTGGAAGACCACAGGTAGATGGGGTGTGGTGATTTCAGTTTCTAGTAGACGCAGGCATAAGCAGGGGATCAGTGCCGAGGGGCTTGACAGCTTCAAGGGGCAATGTTATTTATGCCTTTTATGTACAACACTTGCAGATCAAGGGCTGCACTGCACTATGAGACAAGGCGTGCGGATGCAAAGATCTCGGGGTTTTTCTGCTCTCTCCTTCGACAAAACCAGAGGAACGCTTCTAAGCAATTATGGTATTTTCCCTGATCGGAAAGCTCTTCCACCGCCCACTCTGTGAAGTCTTCCTGGGTGTCGAAAGAGTGCTGCGGGTGAAGATCCTGGATTAATTCTGTCCTCAGAGTTGGCACCTGCCACAGGCAAAATGTCGTCCTGAATATGAACTGGCCGAATGGGCATGACCTAGGTTTGCGGAAGTCGTGGTCGAGGTGGCACATAGGACCTTCGCCATTCCTGTTTCGGTCCTGTGGCAGTCCACACGAGTAGCAATAGCTGAATCTTTCAAAGACAAAGGAGCATTTGAATTCTCTGTAGTTGCCGGCCTTCGTTGGCTCTAGAGGACAGTGTGGAAAGTCGTCGTCCACCAGCTTCCCATCTAGAACGAAATGGTAAGGGCATTTTCCCTTCAGGGCTGGCATATACTTGTCCAGTTCTTTTGTACTGGCGAGTCTTCCCTCTTTGGCTGTGCGCACGCGCTTGACCCTGCTAGAACTGCCGCTCGCATCTGGACATGACCAGCTCCTCTTAATTCCAGATGAGAGTGGCAAGGTCTTTGTTCCAAAAGTTAGAGCTGAGAGCACGGTGTGGGTGTAAAATAGAAATGCGACGCACATAGAGCCCACCCAATTCACGGTTAGCACTTCTGGGTGCCTCCACGAATTCAGCCACCTGTCCCGCACTGCCTGAAAAGCGGGCAGCACCAATATTGCCACCACTGTGTTTCTCGGGGTTGGCCTCGGTTTCCTGTACCTAGAGCTCAGTTCAATGTCGGAAAAAGAAAAATGGCAAAGAGACTAACATTTCCCTTCGCTATATATGTGAATGCAGTGCAACATTCCTTGACTGATTTCCCACTGGCGCCCACGCGGGACAATTTGTCCATGGAGCCAGAATCGCCAAGAGGAGGGACTGTTCTATGGGGGTTAACAATGGCGTTTGCCGTGAACAAACGAATTTCGCTATCTGGTTTGCAAACATCGCATGGCACCTGCCCTCGCAAGTCACCACAAGCTCGGGCCATCCTCTCACCATCTAGATACCGCGTCAGCTGGAGAACTTTGCATTCTTTCTCGTGAACTAGCTTTCCGAGCTCGTAAACCAGGTTGTAGTCTCGCTTCGGTTTGAAGATTGGACCTGACTGCTTCGAAGTGGCAAAGAACACGTGGGATTCAGTTCCATCTCTTCCTGCGCGCCCTGCCATTTGGGCGACCATTGTGAGGCTATAGGTCGGGTTATAAATAACAACAAATCGGACGTTTGGTCTGTCCACTCCTGTAGCAAAAGCAGACGTGCATGCCATCACCTTCGTCTTGCCGCGGTCCCATAAATCGAGATTGTGCACTTTTGTGCTTCCTGACAAAGGTAGGCTGCTGTGGAAGACTGCACAGGGCGCCTTCGCTGCAAATTCCTCTGCCTCAGCACGCGAGGCAAACAAAACCAACATTCGTTCAACCGCTTTAAGTCTGGAGTGTAGCGCATGAACCAGATGCGCCAAAGCAGACCACGAAGCTGAAGGATCAAGGTAGACCGTATGAAGGCCTATCTCAGGACGATTTGTTGATGACCTAATGGAGGCTGTATCGGCATCTGAGAGCCCATACGTTTGCATTAGTGGCCTTTCCAAGCAAGGGGGAACTGAGCCGGATAGCAGGATGATTGCTATGTCCATCGAAGACAAGTGTTCAGCAAGTGCTTTCCAAGCTTTTTTCCGATCCTTCGGACAGCCAAGTTGGTCGTGGTGCTCATCCACAAATACGTGGGTGAACTTCGGGGTTTCTGGATCGAGTAGCATCCTGACAGTAAGATTAATAGCGCATTAGCATGATCCAAAAGATAATCTGCATAGTGGTGCTCACTCCTTAAATGATCTGGAGCTGACATGCTCGACCTGCACAAATAATATTTGTGTTTCGGGTGGGACCGCGCGTGATTGTCCAAAGTTGACCACCTTGATTTTAGCTCTTTCTGCCCTCTTGCATTGTTCCTCTAGGAGTGCAGTGAAAGGGCAGATAACAATGAACCTGAGTTGGCTATTCAGCAGGACTGGGACTTGCCAAAGCATGGTTTTCCCCCCGCCTGTACGCATGGTGATCATCGCGTCTTGTCTCCCCGCCATCACAATCAGAATTCCCATCATTTGCGCTACACTTTTTTCTCGCACTGCAGGATTCCCCATAAGCACTTGCATAGCGCCTCGAATATTATCCCTCAGCACTGCTTCCTCCGCAGGAGGAATTTGCAAAACATTGCGAGTCACTAGTATCTCGCCGTGAGGGTCGCCAAACCAAGCGGTCTTCACAGACTCGTTCTCCAGACCTTCTCCCCAGGTAAGAGACGAATCATCAAATGGCAAGTCCTGACCAGGATTCCCACCAGATTGAACACTGGACTGACTGGATTTTTCGTCTTCAGAGTCGTCTGGAACTGAAGCATCACCAGACTGGCAGCGAGAGGAAGGGCCGACCTGCATAGGTTGCTGCTGGGTTGGCTTCAACGCTGAGTTCGTGGCGGTGGCAATCCCTCCCAGCTTTCTCATAAGCATGTCGCCAACCAGGTCAGCCACCTTGAGGGCCAGTGCGTTTAGATCGGGTGAGTTTCTCGACCCCACTCTGGTTCGAACAACCCGAACAGGCTCTGGAGGTGGGTGGGGTCCTAACCCAAGCAAGCTCGACCACTCTTGCGAAAGCCAGCGATGCTGAGATAATGCATTGTTTGACAGCCGAGGCAAAGCGCCGTGGACGACAGCGTAATGGGATAGATCTACCTCGGTAGAGTGGTCGGCAGATTCTGCGAGCAAGTTGTCGGCGCATGGAAAAGTCTCATTTGGCGAGATGAATTCATGGCCAAGGGTTATCATGCCCTGCCGGAAGTCGCGGGCACTCCACCCACAGCCAAACCACTGCTGATTTCTTTTTTGCAGCCAGCTATAGAAATGGTCTGGCTGGATCCTCTCCCCGCGTTTAACGCAGAGGTATCTGAGTAAGATATGACACGTCAAAGACACGCGTGAAAGGGATCCAGAACCCACGAACACGTACGTGCGATAGTGCCAGCGCGCCTCAGACCCATATACGACACCAGCCAGAAGCGCCTGTGCTTCTCTAAAGCCACTGCTAAGCAATACCAACAAAATTTCTGCCAGAGGGGCTGACAAAAATGCGGGAATGCAGCCATCATGCCCTCTGGCATTGGTTGTCTTGCTGTACCTATTTATCACCAAGCACTCCTTGCCTTGGAATACGAAGTTTCGGGAGCGATCGGCATTCCGTATCTGATGCTGCAAGAACTGGCTTGCTCTTGTGGATAGCTGAAGTGAAACATAAAGTGCATGGATGAAATGATCCCAGACAGCGTCAGCCTGGTCAAGGAACCTCCTGATGGCCATCTTGTTCCAAACCCACACTCCTTCCATATTCAAGGCCCCCAACTTGTGTATTTCGACCATTGACAGAAAGAAATCATCCTTCCTCCTACTGAATGGGTCCTCATCCAGAAAGCAGTAGCCTCGTTGCGTGTTGCTAAGGTTATCGACGATAGGGCCATCATGCGGAATTGGCCAGGCGGCATCTCCACTAAGAGTAATGAAGGAATCTTTCACCTCTCTCAGCAGATCTTGCATGCCCCCGCGAAGTCGCTCAAGGTAAAGAGTTTTCCCGTCTATAGATATCCAGGCGTATTCCGGGTCAACATATACATCTGGGTCTTTAACTTGTTGGTATGCGAGAGTCGACGCGAACTGCTGCAGTTCCCAGATCATATTAAACGTTGTGGGTGTTCCTAACCTGAGCGCTTGGTCATATAGCCTCTTGACGCGGCTGAAGCAGATCAAGAATGAAGTTATCGATGAGGATATTGTGACATCACCAAGAAGGAGCTAAAAGCAAACTTACTCAAGGGAGTTTTCATCGGGTGGAAGGTCAGAGCAGAGAATGCCTTCGTATAGGACTGTCAGGCGGCAGAAATACTTCAACTTGGCCAGTAATGGAGTGAGGTCAGACGCCTGGATAAAGGACCCATCATCGCGAAGCGCCATCAGCCAGATAAAGCGCTCCATAGAGCTCCCCCAACTTGTTTGACTTGTCTGTTCCGGAGCGTGTACTAATGACCAAGAAAGTGCTTGGTATGCAGCCACAGCTCCTAACAGCGTGCTCTCGGTACCCTCTCTGGCACTGATCTGAAGACGATCTATCAAGACCTTCAAGGTTGACCTCTGCGTCTCCGTGAAGCCAAAGTCAAAGCGCAGATCATGGCCTTTTTCTATCCGAATCATGGCCCTGACCATTTGAATGAAGAGCGCACTGTATGCTTGGTTCTCATTAGGCAGCATCTTGAAATGGGTTAACCTGAGTATTTCGCATTCAAGAGTCCATTCAACTGCGGCAGTTTGTAGGGAGCAAGAAAACTCACTGGCCCGGGCTAAAGTTTGAGCCATTAACAAGCACCTTTGCCAGTGTGAAGCGCTGACGATCACCCTCCAGTTGGGCTTTAACTATCCTGTGGTGAAGTTTCACTGCTTCTTCTAGAGAAGCAAAGATTCCTTCATGCTCGTTCGCAGAATGCTTTTCCTTGACAAGTCGTGCCTGCTTCCTCTGCGCAGCATCCTCCCGAATCGCAGGTAAGAATAGATCCCACAGCGTTATCTTCAGAAGAGGGGGTCGATCGCGATCAGACTGCTGCGTCGTAACCTCGTCAACATTGGACTTGGGCAAGAAGTGATGTTTCAAATGGGCACGAATGTTGATGTCCGACTGCGCCGTGAGTTTTTCGTCCACCTCGAAATATATATGGCCGACACCCCGAAATAGCGACTGAACAGTAGCCGGGCGATGCAGTACATTGATAGTAAGTCCTCTTCCATGCACCTCGCGGCCATGCTTCAACATAGTCTGCGCATCGCAGACACAGTAATTGCAGTCAGCTGCAGCAATGCATGCCAAGCCAGATATAGGCGGGGCAATACCCTGCACTGGCGGCCCACCAGCCTTTGGGATGGGCACGTCCTCTGGCCTTGCATATATTTTGTACTGTGAGTATACCTCCTCTAGCGCGGCCTTCTCTTGTTTGGCCGTATGGTGATCATGCTTCCCCTTCAAATGGCCAACCACCATCGCGGAGGTGAGAGCCACCTCGCATTCCCGGCAAATAAGGATGAGAAGTAGCCGGTGAACCCATAGCCCTAGATGATCCAGAATTCCCATTCCCACCAGGTAGTCTACCTGGGGAAGCAGTTCGACACCACGCGGGCTGAAGCAACCTAACCCTCTCCACCTGTCAGCAGCTTGTTTTTCTCTTCAAATTTGGCCTTACTCACCGGCTTCCGGCATGCGAGAACTGGAGGTGCTAGTCTCCTGCGCTTGGCAGGGTGCTACCGCAAGGAAAGCATCAAAAACAATGCCACTTCTGGCATTTACTGGTTACAACACACCTGGCGTCATTTGAACCTTCCGAACAACCAACTTTGGTGCACTAGAGGTGATGGGGGGTTCGCCAATCCCTTTAATCGTCGCTAATGGAATGAGGGTGGTCGCCAGAGCAAAAGGGCAGCATGAAGCTTACCATCTGGTCTCATTGCATCCGAGTTCAAACACGATGCACTATCTCCACACTGTCTGCGTATGGTCTCACATTCAACACCGCGGATCCTCCCCTTGGAGGAAGAAGCCCCAAGTTCCGAATCTGCTGATGCGTGAAATTAACACGGTTTAGAGAAATGTAGAAACCGAAGGTACCGCCTAGGCTTCTCTGGCATGCTTCATCAACATCTGAGCTCGACTCATTACCCTCCATAGGCGTAAACTCAGCATTGTGTGCCCTTTTGAGGTGAGTTTGGAAGTCATTCCTATTGAGGTATACCTTCAGGAAATCATTGAGTGAACGCTCTGATCAATCTTATTAAGGTATACCTTCAGGCAATCGTTGAGTGGACACTCCAACCGATCCCCGTTGCGAACAACCCTGTATATTTTCCCACCCTTCTTGAATGGAGTGGGGAGAGTGTGCCTGTTATGGCGATGGCGCCGAAGGCCTGCCTCATTAGAGAAGGTTTCTGGGCAAGTTTTACAATGGTAAGACTTGATCATAGGCATAGCAGAGGGAAAGATTGCCAGTATGATAAATTCAGCCGCAACTGCAACTCAGGCATGCCACATTATATTCCTACCAGGTTCGAAAGCGAGGCCAAGAGGGGGCATTATCGCCTGCCCAGCAGCGTCTGATGTTGTGGGGTATCGTTGGATAGCATCGGGCAGCATCGGTTAGCCTTGGCTAGCATCGGTTGGTTTCAGCAGGCGTCGGTAGGCGTCGGTAGGCGTCGGCAGACCCTCCGGCGGCCACATCAGCAGTAATGTCAGCCTCAGCCTGCCTCCTAAGCTGCTATCCCCGGCGCACCTCACATGAGGCTCTTGCAGGTATTCGTAGGCCATTGCACTGCCACATCCCACCCTCTTGCCTCCTCTCCCCCGCCCTTGTGCCTTCACCATCACCTTAGTTTACCTTGTGAAGCATTACCTTCCGAAGCATTGCCTTGCGAAGCAAGGTCTCCGCCGTACCGGCGAAGACCACATTCGCATGATTTTTACCCATGTGATTATGGTCACGTGGTGCGCATCCCATCACGCGTAAATGATATATATACTAGCGGCCGGCGTTGCCGACCAAACCACACCTTGCTTGTAGCACACGCAAACGATGACAACGATACGGAAATGTAATGTACTCAGTCACCCTCGTCTGTGGTAGATTCCCCACTCTTGTCGTTACCGTCTTTTGGCAATTCATTGGGATCTGCTCCATCGCTCATACCAATGCGCGGTTTCTTCGAAGTTCCCGGGCCTGTACTTGGACCAGGGACAGCACTGGAGAAACATTTTCCAATTCGAATGGTGGGGCTTGGTCCAACAACGGTTTAAGCAATCGACATTGAACCACTTGGTCGTCTATGTGAACAGTCGCAGCGCATGCATAGCTTGCGAGAGACGCCAACACAACCCAATTAGCGATGTCACCCATCGATAGGACACGTTGACCCTATTGAATGAAAACTCTTCAGCATATGCACCCTTGTTCCCTACTTGGTCGACGTAGTTTGGCGCGGAAAACACCTAGCATAAGAATGAGTGGCTACACAATAGATTTGTGAATGTATGCTTGCTGTTGTACACAAACCGTCGTGCTCGATGGTATAACCATCTAGAACCTGTTAAGCACCAACGAGATTAACACACGATGAAGTCACATACCCTCTCGCACTTCGTGACTGCGAATGACGCTGGTGACACCATTTAGATCGCACCACCGTTTTGTGACGTCTGGTCCAAAGGCAATACCAACACCCTGGAGCACGTTGAAGCAACATCTAACAGGAACTGGCCCGACCACGTACCCGTTTACTTGGCCCACGCCCTGGTTTATCTTGATGGTCAGTCCAGAGCAACTACGGTTTCATGAGAGAATGTAAAAAAAGCCCTTTAAGTCATACCTCGCCTACAAGTCAGTGGGCTCAGTACATGAGGTTGAAGGAAGCCCCAACCGAAAAAAAAACTCACACATCAAGCCCTCCTGTCCAGGTTGTCTTCCAATGCGTGGTATCTTCCGTATTTCTGCCAGTGTTACACCATCTTTGCTTCACACGAACGGCAATGGAAAGGAGGTTTGTGACAGTGACTAATCACATCCGGACGAACGCGACCGACACAGTCGGAGATGCGCTACGAAATAAACGCCATACCCGACCGCTAACTTCACCGATTAAACGCTTACAGGTCGTACGTTAGCTTTCGGCGACACCTTTCGAATGAAAACGAGGAATGCTTAAGGACGATGAGGACTTCAAACACTAAATTACGCTTTTGTTTGTACATGTGGACGTTTTTACACGCGGGCCTGACATGAGACATGACCTTGCAAGCAAGGTGATGTATAATTTGGCACACAGCAACCAATTGGATGCGACTGACCACGAATAAAAAGTCAACCGATATCATCTTGCTCGCGAACTGGCCGCAACGATGTAAAATGGGGACAAGGGAGCTGGAATCAAGACTGTGCTGATGACGAAAGGAAGCCTTCAAGTCTTGGGCCCAGACCAGCGGGTTGTGCATTTCAGATTCAGAATGCGCAACAGATAATAAAGCAATCATGGAATGGGCTGCATCCAAGTCCTGGACTTTCATCTTCGAACGTTGCCGCCAACTGCCAGTGAACTCGGAGGCCTGAGTCATGGGTACCATCTTCAAGGCCTAGGCTCCGCGTTTACAAGTTTGGGTCCCAGACCCTCAGGATTCTTGCCCTTCCTAGGAGCTCTGGAGCCACGCTCAACAGTTATTTCCAAAGTCGAGGCATCAGCAGGGGCCAAAGCATCAGGGCATGGGTTTGCTTCTATGGTGAATGGCAGAATCTCCTGTGAGGAAAGTGGGGGATTCTGCGTGAAAAGGCGAAAGCGCTGCAATAACAGAGGGAATTCATCAACTGCAATCCTGTCGAAAACTTCTATGAGGGATGCCAACTCAGCTTCAGTGAACTCGTAGGGGTGAACCGTGGGAGACAAGGGGAAACAGACTATCTCCGGGAAACTTGGTGCGGGATCCCGCACCAAAGTTCCCACATACCCCAAAGGACAGGGACCCCGCCGTGGGAAAATAAGTATCATGCCCGTATAGATTTCACTAGACCCCAGGCAATGACAGGGCACAGGGGAACGACACGTCAAGTTCTTACCCGAGTATGTTTATGGTGGATAATACAGTTTGAACGTTGGCGGGCATGTCAGAGAGATCTGGTTTTCAGGTTATCATTCGGATGTGTAGGTCTGCCATCAGCTGAACACGGTCTTCATCTTGACTAGTGACTTCCAGGTCACCAGGGGTGTCGGCAACATACCCCAAAGGGTTGCAGACGATATGATGGGCGCGGAAGATGGATGATCTGAATAAGCAGAGGGAGCGAGACTAGTTACTGCTGGCAGTAGGGTGGGCGGCTGGTCTAAGGCAAAAGCGTGTTGGAAGTGGCAAATATGTTCACGGGAAGTCGTCGGACAAGGTAACATCCTACTCCTGCTGAAACCTCCACCTGACAACACAGTTTCCCCAAGACGATCAGGTGAACACACATCAATAGAGTGAGAATCACGAAAAGACCCACCACGACCCCATGAAATGGACCAGGGGCGCTCAGTGCCTGGGTAAACAGACCAAGATTCGAGAGTCAGACCAGGCGTATATACAGTAAGAGTTGTGCACCAGAGTAAACCGAAACATGTTATCTCGTGACATTCCAACACTCGACGAATTGTGTACCACGGCGAGAATGTCGTCCACGAATGTCACAGCCTAGGCATCATGACCATGTCGCCCCTTATACAGAATAGTGCCAAAGCACCCACCGTATCACTTGATGCCCATACGACGGGTACTGGTGGAGGAGAGAAACAATGGAAACTAGATCGAAGGAACTTGTCAGCCTTGGGGATTTCAGGAATGAACTCAACACTCACACGGTGAAAGACGCCTCCGGGATACGGGCTAATACCGTGGCTAAACCTTCTTTTACTGCGCGACATACGGTTTAGGATACTGTCGTCAATTTCACCTTGTACGAGATAATGAGGCGTGAGAGCACACTGACGGCGGGAACATGAAGCCAGTGGAGAGGACGATTGGCAGAGCCCCCAGATTCTAAGCGAGCAACATCAGAAGTCGGAAAACAGACGAAGGAAATCTAACCAGGCCGTTCCAATATGGAAAGCTTTCCTGCATGATTCTGCAATCTGGCCAAAATGATGTGGGCAGTGTCCGCTAGATGTGGGGCCTATCAGCGCGTCATCGATGCGTCCATGCTACAAACCTGTCCCGCACACTGTTAGATGGATCCTCGTTGCGGAGGGTTGAGAAGGATAGTACGATTGTTGTGGCTGGTGGAAGATACAGCTGTCACGATGCGGTACACCGTGATCGAATGAAGTCGTACCAGGCCTTGGCCTACTCCTTGGCATGCCTCGGTTGCATCATGTGCACCCTGTCCGCTATCAGAAACGTTTTTGTCGGGGCCACTGGACTCGGCAGTGTGGGCAGGCTGTTTAGGCCATCATGTCTGGCGAGCCCCTGCGCGCAAACTCAGTACTGCCCGATCCCCAAGATAGCCCCCGACCGTTTGCTGAGATGACATGTTAAATCCACCATGCACAATGGTCTTTCAGGGAAGAGCACCCACTGGCTTATGTTTGGCCGGAGCCATCCATGACATACCCCTTTTGCGACATCCGTTCCTGCCGGGGAAGGGGCAGGGGATTGATGATCGGCGGGCCGGCACGACTTTCCAGAACATCGACTAGGCTTGTGTGAAGTGGGCTTCTCCTTAGTATTTCTCTGTAGTAACGAACGAAGCATCAAACGCCTCTGAGACGGCCTCGTTTCGCTTGCATGCCCCTCTGGAGTGGAGGTCGCAGATGGGGTATTTGACGAGCGAGACAGGTCCAGCGGGGATGCGCCATCCTCCCAGCGATGAGCAGATATCAGGGATGGGGGCTACCAGGAGCGACATCAACACAGAAGCCGGGAATGGCAGTGACCACTAACCTCATCGAAGGTGAAATCAGTAGCTGGTGTAGTCAATGGCCCTATCTCGACCTATGCCACTGTGAGATCATGGTTCGAGATTGAGACAAAAAAACACGTGCCTCAAGCAGACCGCCATCTCTGTCAGTAGCGTGTCCTTCTGATTCCGCCTGAAGTGCAAACACGACGGGTCAGCGTGACTCTTCTGGTGAGTTACAGGATTGGAGCTGGGTGATTCATTGGAGGAATACGGTGCTCACCTAAGACGTACGAGAGAAGGGAGAGAACCGTAAGCCGAAGCCCGCAGGGCCTAGCAAAAGGCAGAACGCAAGGCGTCCAAGATGCGCATGCGCGAATAGGGTGGGCTGACAGCGTCCCCTCATGTCACATGAAGTACTGATCAACTAAATTAGAACGTAAAGAAGCTGAGGAACGGCAGAGAGCAAAAGCAACCTTTAGGAAAGCAAAAGCCGAGAGCCAGCGCAAAAAAAGCCACCGAAGCAGCGCGACTTCAGCAGCATGACATGTTCAAACCCAGCCACTGCAGAGCCCCCTTAATAACGGTTTCAATGAACGGATACTGGATGTTTATCAGTTTATGAAAGATGGTTACCTATGTGCAATCGTCCTTGAAGAGCATCGGTGTGTCCGGGCTCGGTCAGAACATTGCTCCGTGGTCTGCCTTGTTGAACGTGAGTATTTCTCCCTCGAAGCCTTCCCCAGTACGGTCAGGGCTGATTAATGATTCTCCAAACAATGTGGCGACCGTCCGAACCCACTAGTGAGCATTGACACCTGCTCCGGCTGCCACAGATCCGTCACCTGTCTTCAAAGCGCTTTGTCCAACAACGATTCGCTTCCCTATAGTGCTTCCACAGCCACCACAACATTCGTCATCAAGACGACTGATTGCTCTCCATCAACGTTCAACTCTGGCCTTCAGCTTGGGTTACTCCAAGTCGGAGTCTTGAGGAAGTCTCTGCTTCGCCGGTGTTCAAGAAAGCCCGGGTTCACGATCGCAAGGGTCCTTCTATTCCTCACGCGGCTCTTAACAATCACAATCTACCTATCCTTCCTGAGGCTCGTCGCAGCCTTGGCCTTGCTGGGTGGTTCTGTGGCTGGTATCGCCGAGCAGGACTGCGACGGGAGTGATCCAGACTCTGACATCCCCGATGAGCTGCAGGTCATCTTGTCGAATTCACATCAGGAGGGAGATGGTACTATTTCGTTTATTCACGAGCCAACGCAACCAGCGCTTTCTTCTCCAGGTTTGCCGATCGAGCTACCTTTACTACCAGTATTCGACAGTCTGTCTCTGCGGAGCTCGCTAGCCGAGAGTCTGATTTCTTGACCATCCGTGATCACTGAGGACGACCACCCTACCGACGTTGAGGAAGCTGGGGCGTTATTCAAGCTTAACACCAAGAGGTTGTTCGACTTCACGGGAGAGCTGCAAGAGCTGAACGAATCAAGTGCATCCGATCGGCGCAGCTTCATCGAGCAGCTTGAGAATGCGTTCGTATACCCGCCAGGATTGATCTCCGCTACGACATGGAGGACCTACCCCCCGTTCCCAATTCCAATACGTTGCAGGAGGAGTTGTCCCAGGTGAGCAAGAGTCCATTTGGCCTCCCAATTGATTATGAGACTCGTGAACTCTCGCCACAAGGTTTCCCGATCGACGTCAATGCCGAACCCTCTTTAACTTCCTGGATCCGATAGTTTTGCTCTGACTGCATCAGATGAGAAGCTGGCTGCTCAATATCATCGCGCCTGAGGTCCCCCGACGCGTCTCGTCTGTTGCGTCCCAGCCGTCGAACGGGCAGCTCGACCGCAACTTCAAATTTGATGGCAAGAATGTATCGTCTGGAAACTAAGATGCCTTACCACGTACGCTCTCAGATATCATTCCACTCCCCGAGATTGCGAGATTAATCTCCATATGGTCTTTTGCAGAAGATGAGAACTCGTTCATGCAGTCAATTCTCGCACGGGCCATCGAAGTTAAGTCCCCACCTGAGTGGCCCCGGCACGATTCCGATCCCGGCTCCAAGCGCGCGGTACAGGATACCGCGCGGGCTCCCTACATCTCTGGTCATCAGCGCAGCACCTCTGACCTGAGTTTCGTGGGATTAGATTTGTTTGCAGAGGTGCGACGGGGTTTCGAATTCAACGACAACCGCCTCGGATTCTATCCTCTGCACGACACAACGTTCGACAGGTGCCATCGCAAACACGAATCTTTCTTTGGCATCCCCTCTGTGTCGTCCTACGGCAACGTTGTCCGCAAAGGTTCCGCAGACCCTTACGATGATGGTACAATTGCTCTGTCAAGCTTGCGCGAGAGGCCCTCGTCAGACGAGCTTTCTTTCATAATGTTGTCCTCTGTTGACGATACTTTCTCTTTCCTCTATCGACAACGGCCTCGTCGTGGCGTTGACAACGATGTTTCTATCCCCACGCATCCTTCGTCCACCCCTATAGCTGCAGTCACCGACGGATTGAGTCTGACATGTCTATTGTACTTCCTATCAGTCTCTTTAACCGCAACCCCGCCCACCATCAGACGCGAGCGTTGCACAATCATTTGCCAACTGCCGACGATTTTCTTGGACTCGACGCCATTCGCGTCTTTCGGCCGACTCTATGCTCAGCAACTTTTCCAGAGCGTATTTGGAGAGACCCGGCCTGGGGGACAGGATGCTCGACTCTGCCCCGGAGCATGGTACACTGCTGACATCTATATCCGCCTCACCTCCCCCCAGCCATATTGGTAGTGCGCCCAGGGAACCAATACAACAATCAGACGTCGTACGACTCCATTAATCACACGGCACGAGTCTCAAAAGACTGATTCGTTATTTGAGAAGACTAGCTGTCGGAACTCCGTCTGTTCGTCGGAATCGACGTTCTTTGAACATCATTCGGATGCTACTGCGGCAAGGCCTCCCCGTTATCGTCCTATTCAAGCTTGAGTATCCCGAGCGTGCACAGCCCATCTAAGGAGGATGGCACAGTGATTAGTGTAAGAGTTTGCTTTGGACTTAATGCCCTCTCCTAACACATGGCCAGATGCTGGGCAGCGGTCGCATACAACGCCTTTCCGTGACATCTATGATTGGCTTCTCTCCACGCATGCAAGCTGACCGACAGAAGAATATCCTCGCTAACCCTCCTAAAATGGTTGTTGGTCGTATCAAGGATACCCACCTTGAAGATCACAAATCCCCCGAGGTCTCGAGCAGGTGGATAAACTTGTATCTCCGAGGGCTTATGTAGGAAGACACACAGACGGCAGGGTCTCGGACGTGGTGAAGAGTATGTCGCGACAACCAATTGTGTGGACATCCATGGTTCGAACGTCGACGGATTGACTGTGAACAATGGTGGCTGCAACAACACTGGCGCTGGTGCGCTCCCATTGCTCTTTTGTGTACTCATTCTAACCATCCGAGCCTATGTACAGTTATGCGCAAGATGACATTGCTTCAACGCTCGCACATGTTTCGTGCACTGTTCCGATGGTCCACTAGAGGGAGAGCATCTCGCTGAACGATAACGACTTGCTCAATGTCTTTCCAGCGGTGTAGGAAATGGACTCTTGTTTGCGCTACACAAAAGAACGGATCTCATCAGAGTTGGCGCCTGCCCCTCATCCGAAGCGTTTGCGGCAAACGAATGCCAAACGATCAGCAAGTATTGGATGGCGCACTGAGAGTGCAACGTTCCATTGTCGAACCGTCGGTGCATGTCCAAGGCTTCCATGGGTCTGACCTATGCCGTGTTCTGCAGATCACGCTCAATATCCCCACCCCATTCCTCGGGCTGTGTTTCTCGGAATCTTCCTGTTGCATATACGCAATAGGCGTGAGCGCAACTCTGTGGGCAGTGGATTACCAGGTTTGCGCCAGGTGACTTGTCGCTACATAGTCTGTCAGGATGGCAGGTGGATTGGGGCTCATTTCTTAACTGGTCCGATCGTGACTGCCTCCATTTCTCTAATTACTCCATCCAATCGTCCGACTCATGTTGCAATAGTTTCATGGACAAAGATCTTTGACGGCGATGGTATCGCGTTTATCCAACTCTCGACGAGAAAGCCAAAAAAAAAAACCCATACAACCAAACCAAAACGGTCTACACTTCCCAGATCACCACGGTCTTGCCCACGGTGACTGGCCCGCCCCAGCCTGTCTCGCCAGCCTCTCATACTCCTCATTGCGCGCGTTGGACGAATCCAAGTGGTGACTCTCCCCTCCAATGACCGCACCACACTCTGGGCATCTCGAGCGTTCCATCGCCCCTCCGCACTGCACACATACAGATCAGCACGCACACGTATACCAATCCCAATCACGCACCTCGGTAATCACGAACATGTGACCATTCGGACAGCTGTAGTAATGTCCTGCATGTGCTGGTCGATCGTCATTGTCAGTCCACGCCTGTGAAAGCAAAAGGGCCCCACTTACAAAAGTTCAACGCCTTGACGATGGCAATATGCTCCTCGAGAGAGACTAGCTGATAGAACGTGTCCATGCGAATCGAGCGTTCAATGTTCGCCCACTCTCCCACAATATCGCGTGCGACGCTTGAGATTCAACTCCAACCATGCCATCTCTTCATGACTCGACTTCTTCTCCAGATGCTCTTCAACCCTCGTCTCCATCAGCTCCACTGCCTCCTCGTAGAGACTCGCTGCCCTCACAGCCAGCGCGTTCCTCTGGTCCTGTTCCTTAAACCGACCTGTCAACTTGCACGTCATCAGATCAAACCGGAATTCCTCCAACGAAATCCGCATTTGATACAGAGCTGTCTTCGAGATCTGACGATGGGATTCAGAGTCTTTTGCGACAGCAAAGGCAACGTCAGCATCTCGCGAACAGCTCTCGAATAGGAATCCAGTATACGTGGCCCAACTCCCCTGTTGGCTGATGTTGATCCCATTCTCGATGCGGTCGCTGATGGCATCAATCCATGCCATCGTCAAGTCGGTCATGATGAGGCGGATGTGGATCGTCAACCAAATTGCTTCCACCAAGAACCTCCAATCTGCCAGAGGACACGGTTGGCCAATCTTGATCTTTGCGATGCGCATCGCATGGGTCATCGGATCTCTGGGTGACGCGCCGGGGTTATTAAGGGAGGCGCCAATCTCGCTCTCGTGGAGACAGGAAAACGCTGCTTCCCACGCCTCCGTGTGGGAGGACCGGGTGGCAGCGACCTGTATGGCCTATCTATAGGCAGCATGGAGCCCGTGCATCGGCTTGCGCCAAACGTCCACCACAGAACGATCAATGACTTCTTCTCATCGGTCTTGTCGTTGAACTTGAGGTTGATCGCCTTCGCGGCATTCAGTAATCCATCCTTTTTTGAACGGACAGACAACGATTCGAGTGCCGTCTGAACGGTTCCGAGAGAGAGCAACATTTGGGCGGCGACATTGCGCTCCAAAATGTCCAAGTTGGCCCGCTTGAAGACACGACCGTAGCAGGGTGCCGTGACCTCCGAGCGACAGGTAGGGCACGTAGGTGGTTGTCTGAATCCGGTTGGGGACAACAATCCTCGCCATCTCCCATCTGGCGTCATGCTATACAACTCTGACATACTGCAGTGTCCATCGAGCGTTTCGACGGTGAACGTGTGACGACAGGACGGGATCGTGATCAACAGTTCATCCAAGGATTCCATGTCGGGGTCGATATTCGCCAAAGTGCGCTGCAGGATAAGATCTGCCACCTGACTCTTTTGCTTGTACTGGAGGCAAATTTGAATCGCACAATTCTCCCCACAAACTGCGGGGAATCAGCTTTAGGAGAGCGATAAAGTGAGGTGGCCTACCCGAGGGGCATCGATGCCCACATCGAAGAGTCTTCTCACAACGTCGATCGCACGGCAGCCGAGCACAGACCTGCAACATCCATCCATCAAGATTACAGAGTCATTCTGGATCACCGTCACCTACCGAACCACAAGGAACTGGGCATTTGTAGTGGGGACACGTCCTGCAGGTCCATCGTCAGAAATCATCCATTGTAGGGCGACAGCGCTCGCCATTTGCACGGTTGTTTACACGGCGCACACAGAACAAAACACTTGCTTATGCACTTTGCATGAGGCCTGCCTGCACTCGGCATGACAGTGCGTCGTGTGCGCGTGTTCCTCAGAGCACGGCTCTTGACAAGCATGCTCTCAGTACAACCGTTTCTGGCACGCATGCGCAGCATGTTTGCTTCTCTTGATCCGGCGTGCATCATCCAGCTCGTCGTCATTGACCCCTTGTCAGTCGTCGTACTTTGCATTACAATTCTTGCCTCAGCACGCCATCAATTCGCCACATCGAGCGAGACACCGATAGTCTTCCAGGTCTTGAGAACATGGCATCATCGCACGATGCTCACAGTACTGCAGTTGCTTCTCCACCACCTCGTCACAATGAACGTGGTCAATCGTGTCCAGCTGATAGCTAAAATGAAAAAAATGGTATCATCAGCCAAAAGTAAAAGGCGCTTTGAGCGTACCATGCAACCGAACTCTTGATGTGCCCGCATGGCAGCCGAACCTTTGGAACCGGAATAGACAATTGCCACACGGTGTTGCATTCCCTCCTACACGGATGGTCACGATGACTGAGCCTTCGGCAGGGCTTGGTACATATCACAACAACATGGTTCGGATCGTCACAATGACACTGTCCGTTTAAAGACCGCCTCAGCTCGGTATCGACAAATCATCTGGGGCCCCATACCTTGAATGGAGAGAGATGCCCACACTTCAACAGCGTGTCACACTGCTCCATACAGCCACCTGCAAGGTATCATGGTCCCATCGACAGAAAAAGCACTCGTGAAAACGTACCATCCGGTGCGATCTGAGAGAGCTGACCTGGGCGTGAGACGTACTCCACTCTGTCGGGATGCTGGTGGCAAGCAACAGGCAAGCCAAGACCCAACGCGTCTTGTGCGTCCAGCTCGTCAATGACCGAACGCCACATCTTGCTTCTAGACGACAGGTTCTCGGCGTTTCCAAAGACATAAAAACCATGGCGAGCTCGGGACAGTGCCACTGCGCAAAAGGGTGAGCGAGCAAGTAACGCGAGAACATGCACACCTACCATTCGTGTGATTCTCAGACTGGCGCGCAAAGGTCAACCTGACACGTCCACCCCAACGTATCGTCATCACGCACCTTGAGGAACCCAATGTTCACCCTCATATGCTGATAGACCGTCTGCGTCTCTGGATCCTCTTCAGCACCACCAGAATTCCAAACGAGCGAGAGTGACGATCTGCGGCGATACCGTTAGCTCACGCTCAAAATCCCAACGAACAGGAATGGCTCTTCTACCTTGTCTTCTTCACCCTGATAATTATCAACGGTCCGTAGCCTGACCTGTAAAGTGACCCTAAGCAGGATCATCACCCCTGGATACAAAACAAACATACCCGGTTCATCACCTTGATATGCTGGATAGTCCCTTCACCACAAGGATCGCTGCCGTCGTCCTGGTCTCCCTCGCGATCATCAAGTGCAGCCTGATCCCGTTCGTCAATCACGACCGCGACCTCGTCACTCAGCACATCCCTCAGTCGGGCAAGCTGACCCAAATATGCACACAGAACAACGATATCACCCTCTGCAGAATAACAACCCTGTCTACAGGGGGGGGCAAATAAGCACAACGAATCCCAAACACAACACGACCTACCGCGGGATGGTGGCGCCGAGGCGGCCACAGGCAAGGGCTGGAAGGACTCGCCCGCTGATGATGACGTCGTCGTTGGTACCATATACTTTGGCGTGCCAGGCTCCCCATCCCTCGTTGAGGTGGGGTGGGACAGCTGTGGTGATGGGATGTCTGAGCATTGGGCTGTGAAAGAGCGAAAGACGGACCCTGGGGTCATGGGCGCGCAAGAGGGGAAGGAGGGCGAGAAGAGGAGAGTCCGGGCTGGGGCGGGTGGAGCGGGTGGAGCAGTTGTAGTCGAGGGCAAGGTGGAGGTGGAGATGGGTGTTTTTGTGCAGGGCGGCATCGAGGGATGCTAGCTGGAGCAGTTGAGGGGGCGCAGACGCGTGAGGGAGGAGGACGGACGAGGTGGTGCTCGGACACACTAATGTAGAGGGAGGAGAGGAAGATGTGGCGTCTGGCGCGGCAGATGATGCCCCGGAGGAGGTGAGCGACAGCAGAGATGCGGCAGGAGCGACGGACCATGAGAGACGAGTAGAAGGCGGGGGGCGACTCGAGCATGCAGATGGCGGCGGTGTGGCTGAGGGCGAGCTGGGAGGCCGCGAGTCCAAGCACAAGCGAGACCCGCAGTTGCCCCGAAAAAGTGTCCGCCCGGACCGCCGCCACCGTCACTATCTCCAACACAACCGGTCGGTCCTGCACGTTCTCCCAACGAGACGCAACAGACACCGCCTAGACGTGATCAAGCCCCGTGTCACATCAAGCGAGAGACGACACACCTTGGCTGCCAGCAGGCATGCTTTCGTGCTCCTGATCAGTGCCTCCCGTGTGCCATGTGCTCCTACCACGCGTCTGATTTCCGCAAAAAACCGTTCAAATGGCTCTCTACCGTCCTCAGGTGGCGGCAGTGGAAGACCGGGGGGCGGGTCCTTTTCATCCCTCTCACTCGATGCAACCGACCCATGGCCCTCATCCCATTCACCAACCGCTCCGCGCTGACGTGATTCAGGAACCGGGGCAGTGCGCGCATGCCGCCCGGGCTCAATGTATAGGATCATCCCCAGCGACCACATGTCAGATTTGGAATCGACCGCTTGAAGAAGACCTGTCTGAGGGGAAGGAAGTGATTCCGGCTATGCATATTTCAACCTGACGTAACGGATGTAACAAACACAGTAGGATCAGCACTCACGTTCCAATGTTTCCGGAACGGGATCCAGAGGAGTGGATCATATCATGCGATGTATCAAAGTCTGACGGCATGGCACGAGGTCTAGACCAAACTTTGGTGTCATTGTGGGATAGAAAAGCTGAAGAGATGGACGGCCTTTAGGCTCGTTCGTCCAGGTACACGACTACCCGATGCTTCTGCCATCTCTCTGCGAAGGCGTTCGCGTTCCTCTGGGGTAGCACGCTTCATTGCACGAAAGGCTCGGACACACGTTGAAGGTGACTGGGCGTCAGAGAGAGATTCCACCGCGGAGGTAGGTGACTGCGTGTGAGGTAACCTTATGGGCTTTCCCAGCCGGACATCAATCAGGTCGTCTAGACTATCGATCCCAGACGTTGAGAATGGTGATAGACTAGATCGGAATGTCAAATACCTTCCCATTCTGCCCATTGCATCAACACGCTAGGACCTGTGTCAGAACCACCATGAGAGACGGTCGTTGCAACTCAACTGTGGGGTAGGTACTTTGGGTCCGAACGCAGAGAGTTGGCATGTTTCCAGCCAGGCATGGTGGTAAGTGATGATGTTTCTGTGACGAAGCAATCGAATCTGCAATCTGTTGATATTGAGTACGTGTCGTCGAGCATCACACGGACCTCGCGCAAGACGCTGGCCAGTTGGAAAGTTAATCCTATAGGATTTTGGCGGGGGGCTGGGGATGCCGTCGTGACTTCGTCGACAGCGCTTCCCCAAGTCAGATAGAAGCCTAAGGAGGCTGAAGGAAACATGTGATGTGAGCAGGTGGACGTTCTGTAGCGCCCGGGAAACTTCCGACTCCACTCTCAGAACGGCTCGAGACTTATATAAGTAGCAGGAAAATTCAACTCACGCCAGGTGTCCTCAATCATTGAAGCCAGAAAAAGCATGGCGGCAACGTAATTCAGAGGCAAGCCTGATAAGGCTTCTTTTTCGGGCAGGTCAGGTGAGTGAGTTTGACAGTATATATCCAAATTTGACAATTTTTGTGAGGCTCGCTGATCGGCGAAGTGGAAGGGGGAGGCGGCTTACGCTTCAATACGTTACCGCAAAATCTATGCCACGAACCCGCCAGACAGCAAAGAAGACCACCGGCGGCTCTGCCCCACGCAGACAGCTGTCTGCCCCACACAAGCGGCAAGCTGCACCTGAGTCTGCGGGTTCTGATGGGCCCCAGACGCGCAAGCGAGCTCGTGCGGCATTGGCTATACCCTCAACGGTGAGTCGTAGCTTAGTATTTTATTCCAACAAGCAGGCTAAATTTTTCTGGTCAAGTACTGCTCACTCTGTCAAGATGGTGGGAATCTTTTTGAATGCAGCTTCTGTCCGCGTGCGATATGCACTCAATGCATCGAAATACCCAAAGATCATCATGCAACCCTTCGCGCCAACGACATCAAGTTCACTTGCGTACCCTGTCACTTCAAACAGGAGATTAAAACCCACAATGCTGGTCCTTACTTGGTAAGTCCTGTTTCCTGCTGGTGTCTATGCTAACGTTTATCCAGGGTTTTACTCGTGACGGCAAGCCTGTCTTGCCGTCGTTCTTGAAGGTCAAGGGTCACTGTGAACTCGGGACAGTCGCCAAGATCGTCTCCCCCGCAACACTTCTCCTCGACCTTCACCTCGCTGGCATCGAAAGCAAGACGCATGTCGCCATGGTGAAAGCAGGGCTACAGGGCTACTTCCCCCAAGGCGGGCTTGACTCTTTGTCCGTCCCGTTCCAACTAGGGACAGAGGAAGCGGTTGATAGGTGGCCTGAACATGTTTCAGGGCTCCTGGAGCCTTTCTCTCGCAAGTATAACAACGTCTTGGTCATTATCACTAATCACACAGACTATGACACGGGGGATTTATTCGTGGGACCTGATGAAACGGGCAAGGGTCATGCTGGCGAAGTCAAGGAGGTCAGTGGGTGTTTGAATATGAATATGATACCCTTTCCATGCTGACCACCAGGAATAGTTTCTAAAAGTGTTGTTGACTCCGTTCGCACATTTACTGGTTGGATCTGTCGTATTCTTCGCCGCTTGTGGATCCCTCGTGAACAAGCCAGATGCCTTTGCAATGTTGAAAGGTTCCGTTGACAGGTAGGCGGTAGCTTTTCGTAACATCTAAATGTTAATGATTTTCTAGTTTCAAAATCAAGCATGCTCTGGCATTTGAGGCTCCCCGCTTGCAGACAATTCTCATGGGGGACCTACTCATGCGTCTTGCCAAGCGTATCACTGTGTACGCGCTCGAGTTTACCACTGTCCTCGAAAATATCTTACCGGACGTCTCGGAACTTGGTCGACACACCGCAATTCTTCACTTTGTCGATGGTAGGGTTCTTCGGTATACTTGGGCGCACAAAACAGTCCAACCATGGGGAAAGCGCATTTCAATGCAATGTGCTCAGTGCGGAATTTTTCAAGAATGGGCTGCGGTTTTTTTGGAGAATGGCAACTACTCCTACGAATGTAAAAATGAGAAATGTGGGTATTTTGGAGAGGGTCAGAGTGGTTCACGCCACTCGTTTATTGTGGAGCGACCACAAGACTGCATTGTTTTACACAGCAAGCGGAAGTCTCCCACTGCTTGGTTGAAACAATTTGTTTTGTAATGATACATATTGACCGTAGCCAAGTGCCAAGTTCCCTCCCCAGATGCGGTTGGCTACCGGTTACGCTGTCTCTTCAGCCTGGGAATAGAAATATATTTATGTTGGCAGATGCTCTCTTGGTGCTCTGTTGAAAGGGAGATGACGCCGCCTGACACAGACGGAGCAACAATAATGTGTACGCTGAAAGTATATAATGTATGTAGCTGCGGCAGATCAGAATGGATCGATCGCTGATTGGGTAATGGGCGTTTAAATGTTTAAATGTCTACCAAGCGATGCAGCTACTGAGCTTGACAAGACAATACTGGTCGCTGTTTGCATAAAGTACAATCTACATGTTGCGACAGAGAGGGCCTGAGACTATAGGGTCTTGTTCACGGTTCAGACAGCGCACAAAGCGTATATAGCATAAGAGCACAATGGTGTAGGTAGGTGGCCGCGAGGCTGCAATTCAGACTACCGAGCAAGCAAGCTGCGGGGGTGATTGGGCCCATCAAACAGATGCGCCCGGGCACAGTTAGAACTCATTCTGTCCGCTCGATATTGTGACATACCTTGATTTTTGTATGTTCGCGGGGTGAAGCAATCTGATGATGATACAGTCGGTTCCATTTTGCGCATAATGACGGCAAGTAACACAAGCGGACTAAAATAAGAACAGGGAAACACGAAGTAATACAGGGAGCGATATGAGCCATTGTGCAGTGCTTTTCGGGCATTCAGTCATTGGATGAGGGAAGCTCCACTCTACGCCTCTTCGCCTTTTTAGTCCCGACAACTTCCAGCGCGTAGGTTGACTTCGAAAATATATGAAGCGAGGGAGGCCTACCGGGATACTTGTTTTCGATAGGCTGCGGGTCAGACGGAGCATCGTGAGACCACTGAGTACCCAGGCATTCATCAAATAATTTCAGTATCTCCAGATGGTCTGAATATACTGGAAGCGCTGCTTGTGATTCGTCCAGACAATTGGCCTGTCCAGAGGCGGCTTCCTGTGTATCTGCTTCTGAATTACTCTTCTCCATATCTTCTGCAAAGTTATCCTCGAACTCCTCGCGGTAACGCGACCTGAAGATTGTGCGAAGCCTCCGTAGAAGCCTGTTTAATGGATCGTAATTTGGGAATAGAGGCTGCCTGAATATTCCTCGGTAGGAAAGGAGATGGTATTTCCCCATAGTTGATCTGCTATCAAATGTGTCTGTGATGAAGAGTGAACGGGCTGCGGTATCTCTAAAGTTAGACGGGATGTTCATCAACGCTGTCCAAAGAAGGACATAAAAGGCCGACTCCAAGTCATCTGCGGGCGTGTGACGCTGCCTTTGATCCTCCAGAAGCGCTAGAGCCATAAATTGCCACGTTCCCTGCGCACATATCCGCATCAGTTCAAGCTACATTGTAAGAGCACATACTGTGCGAGCCATTTGCCTGGGACCACCACTATCCAACACTTTTGAGAGATCCCAATCAATCAGCAGGCCATTGCCGTTGAACGTAACAATATTTCCAGGGCTAATATCGCGGTGCAGGATTTTAGCCAGGTTTACCGCGTCAAAATGAGCTATGATGATAGATGAGACTACGAAATAGACCAATGTAATCAATGCTCACCAATTAATGCATCACGAAGCGAGGTCACAAGCCCACGGGCTGACTCAAAGGCAGTTAGTGCGAATCCGACTGTATCCAGGGCTAATTGGTGGTAGGTGTGGCGAACAAGCTCAGATCTTGCAGGGCATGCCCATCCGCATCGAGAGAGTCGCAGCGTTTGAGTCTTTTGTTGCGGCAAACCTGGCACATCCGAGAATGCCAGGCAATTAGGCAC